>PVKE010021212.1:0-26748 GCA_004027555.1 Craseonycteris thonglongyai | reverse complement strand
GTGCATAGTTATTTCTATTTTACTTTTTGACAGATAGAGAGAGAGACAGAGACAGAGACAGTTAGAGAACCAAACTGTGGGAACTCCCCAGTTCAGCACGTGGGTCCTGCCTGGGCCGGAGCCGGGATTCGATCCTCGGTCCTCATGGCCTCAAAGCGAGCGCTCAACCCGCTGAGCCGTCCCGGCTTTTCCCAGAAATTTTCTTATTGAGGTCATTTAACTGTGTCTGGGTTCTTTGCCAGTATTTACTGAGCTGAGTGTCTTGAGAATTGCAGCCCTGAATTCTGTTTCACTTAGATTATTTGCTTCCAGACCTGTAAGTTCCTTTTCTAGATATTTTTTCATTTTGTTTTGCAGTGGATTTGGACCTTGAAGTGTTCATTACATTTGATATGTTTTTGTTTTTTTCACCTTTGGCATGAGAATGTTTTCCCTCTGGAGGCTTTCCTAGCAGATGGGCTTCTCTCTCTCTTTTCTCTTTGAACCCATCTGTCTCAGTCTCAGTGCTCGCCCTGGGAAAGTGAGGTGGGCCGTGGCGTGGTGTGTCTTTGAGGTCAGTGCTGGGAAAGACTGGCGGCTGCACCTGTGTTTTGCCATCTTCCTGGGCTCTCCTGTCTGTTCCCGCGGGAGCAGGGTTAGTTGGGGATGGCCCAGGTTTGCATCACAGGGTAGTGGCAGTTTGTCTTTTACCTGTCGCTGTGTAACAGGTGGCAGTTGGGGCTCAGTTGAGGGGGGACACCTTTAGGAAGAGGCTTAGGGGAAGCAGTCAGTTTCTCTGTCTTGGGGTTGCACGCCATGGTATTGGCTACTAGCTGATAGAAGGCGGAGCAGTCAGGGGTAGGTGAGTTTGGGTGAGAGCTGGGGCGGGCCTGAGACACTACAGCCAAGTCCTCTGTCAGCAGGGGGGCCGGTGTTCTGCTTCCTGGACCTGGGTTTAGAATCAGTCCCCCCCAGAGACAGTGTTTGTTTGAGTCCACATCACTAGGCTTCAGCGTGCTGGCCCAGCTGGTGTAGAGCCATGAGTAGCGGGGCTGGCTCGCGGTTCAGCCCCACACTTTCCTTCCCAGCTCTCCAGAAGGGTGCTCTGCTTTCTGGGCTGTGTTCAGAGCCTCACCATCACCCAGAGACCAGTCACCCATAGACCAGTCACTCTTTTGAGTCCTAACTGGCAGGCTTCAGGGTGCTGGTGCAGCTGGCTGGGTGCTGGGCAGGCAAGCGTGGCTGAGATGTGGGCACAAATCCCTGTGAGCAGGGAAGCCAGTCCACTCAGTCTTTCTCCTTCTCCCCTGCCTGCGCCCACTCTTTTTCTAGGGCTGCACTTTGAGTTTGAAAGCCAGTGGCCTGGGAAGCAGTTTCCCACAGAGCTGATTCGTATTCAAAAGTAATGTGCTATGAATGCTGTCCATTTCTTCACACGGCGCTTTAATCAATCTGGGGATTCCTGGTGTGACAATAAAATTGACAACTTTTATAGCCTCACCAAGAACATCTTTCAGTTCACTAGGAAGAGGCTTGGATGCAAGACTGTCTATGGATGCAGCAGTGACTCCATGGTACATGGGGAGCTGCTTTAATTTGGTTGTGTAGACCTATACAACAACCTGACATAGGCTTGCCTCCATCAGTGCATTCACCACAATTTGACCAACTAATGCCCTTTTCAATGAGATAACCACTGATTGCATTAAGAATATTTTTGCCTGTCAATGAGTAACAAAGTGACAAATTTTCCTCAATTTCATTTCTACCAAGTACCTCACAATGATGAGCAAAATAGATAAATTAGCAACATTTACACTTTTATTGACTTGGATGGAAAAGAATTTACTTTATCTAATTCTATCTACTTCTACAGCCTCAACATTGTCAGATATTTTCTGAATTTGTAGAGACCTTGTATTGTTTGAAAAAGATATAGTATTGATTTTGCGGACATGTTCTTCCCCAAGCATACAAAAAACAGTTTCTTTAATTCAAGGAGAAATTAAATCTTCAGCTATGGTATGTTTTTTACCACATTTCCTGACATCATGTATGAAGTAACAGTTGAATACTTTTCTAAGCACCTAAAATATTGTATTTCTTTGCTTTCATACACAGGATGTTTAGTTTCTAAATGCTGCATGAGTAGAGAGGGTTTCATGCAACTGTTGGATAATATTTCCCCACACACAGCACACAAAGGCATAGGACAGTCTAATCCCCTACAAATGAAAACCCATAGTTAATACACTCCTCAGAGTATTTCCTTTTCTTCTGTGTAGCATCTGAGGCATGTGCCTTTTGACTATCTCCCGGTGGGTGTACTCGTAGCTGTGGACATGTGTTGAGAAGTACTAGGTGATGGGTTATAATCACATCAAGTTTTTTGTTTTTTTTTTCCTGAAAACCTTAATCTGCAAAGATGTATGTACTCCAATGTTCATTGCAGCACTATTCATGGTGGCCAAGTCGTGGAATCAACCAAAGTGTCCTCTGATAGGTGACTGGATAAAGAAGTTGTGGTACATTTACACAATGGGATACTACTCAGCAATAAGAAAAGATGAAATACAGCCATTTGTGACAACATGGATGAACCTTGAAAACATCTTATTAAGTGAAATAAGTCAGACTGAAAGAATCAAGAAACATATGACCTCATACGTAGGTGGAATATAAAACTGAAAGTAACAAAGAAACAAAAACTCATGGACATATTCAATAGTTTAGTGGTTACCTGAGGGTAAGGGGGGAGGTGGGTGGGAGAGCTGGTGGGGGAGTAAGGAGGGGGAATCAAACACACGGTGATGGAAAGTGAGCTGATTCTGAGTGGTGAGCACATAATGTGATGTATAGACAATGTAATGTAGAATTGTACACCTGGAAACAATGTAACTGATATTACTCAATGTCACCCCAATAAATAAAAGTTTTGTTTTTTTAACCATTCCTGTTTTCAACCATTGATCCAAAAATGACATGCTTAAAAGTCACTGAAAATAACTGAAACTATGTTAAACGTTAAATTGAAAAACTACTTGAAAAGAATCAGGAAGACACTGCACTTACTTTTACTCAGTCAATAGCTAAACATATTAGTCTGGCTACGGATATATTTATATGCTTGGGGAAGTTCTAGGAACATCGAGAAAAGATTGTTCTGGAACTCTGTGTAATGATTGGCAGAAGAACGTGGGGAAGGGTTCATAGCCACACCCTCACCACTCATCATTCACTAATGTGATCTAATTTTGAAGTGTCTCCATTAACAGTGATTCAAACGTAACATTTTTTCTTCCATGACTAATGTTCTGCATTGTTTTACTTATTTTTTCACCATTACTGATTATTTTTCCTGTACCCCTGAACAGCCCAGCATGTACCCCTGGGGGTTTGTGTACCACTGCTTGGGAACTGACGGCTTAGAAACATTTGAATAAGAGATCTGTACCTCTCCCCTCGGTCCTACCAGAGGGCATAAAATGTATGGAGTGGGTGGAGTGCTAAATAAGACATTGTTCAAGATTTATTATTTTTCTAAAAAACTCATCTTAGTATTATTCATCAGTTCTATATGTTTGCCTATATTTTTATTAAAATTTCCCTTATTTTTATTAATTCCCTATGTTTCCTTTATGTTCATTTTGTTGATGGCTTTCAAATATTTGGAAATTATAATTGAGTTCATTTTAAAACATTTCATTGGATGATACATTCAAATAAGTGCAGAATTACAACAGTACAGGGCATTATCATAAATTTCTATACCTCTGAAGTATTCATTATGCCTCATCTAAGTCATTACTCCTCTTTCCTCTGGAAGCACTATTCTGACTTCTAACACTAATTTTGCCTATTTTTGAACTTCATATAAATTGAACCATGTGGTATGCATCAGTTTTGTGTCTGACATCTTTCACTCAACATCCTAAGCCTATCCATACACTTTCTTATAAAATCCAGTTTTATTTAGCAAGAACGCTGCTAAGTCAGTTTAATATATTTTTATTTATTTATTTTTATTTTTGACAGAGAGAGAGATACAGAGACAGAGACAGAGAACTGAACTGCGGGAGCTCCCAGTTCAGCATATGGTTCCGCATGGGCCGGGGCCGGGATTCGATCCCCTGTCCCTGGCGCTGCAAAGTGAGCGCTTAACCCACTGAGCCATCCCGGCTTCCCCATAAGTCAGTGTAATTCGGACCCTCAATATATGATGAACCTTGATATCTGATCATGTTTCTCATTCTGCACTATCTCACAGGTGATGTCTGATTACCCTGATCTAACTTCAGTAAGAATCCTTTTAGGTCAGTTTAGCCAGAAGCCCCTCATACTCTTGAGGCTTCTTCTTAGTAAATTTCTACCCATTAGTCCCCACCCTGCTCCTTGGCTATACCTTCCCACTTGCCCATGTTGTATTTGGAGTTGAGCCTCATCTCTCTCCCACACTGTAAAACCCCTTTGCGTTGGTCCCTACACCTATCTTCATGGTCCTGAAAAAAATCTGCCTTACCATCTTTAACATGTGTCATTGCACTTTTTTTTTTCTGTAGCACTTTGCCTAAATTTCCCATTGTCATAGTACCCATTGCTCTAAAATACCCCATATTTCACACACATACTCTAATGTAATGAATTAAAAATTAAGTCTTTAGCACTTATTAATTGGCTTGATAACATGTGGCCCCATGGACCCCTCCCAGTTAAAATGGTTAATATGGCCCACTGTAATCTAAAACAGAGCCCTGAAGGGTTAAAACTTTATATAAAACCTAATCAGGGAAAGCTGGGATGGCTCAGCGGGTAAAGCGCTCGCTTTGAAGCCCCAAGGACCGAGGATTGAATCCCGGCCCCGGCCCATGCGGACCCACATGCTGAACTGGGGTGTGTCCCCAGTTCAGTTCTTGCGGGACCTATGTCGGAGGCTTCTGGCCCAGTTCCTGCCCTGCGCAGCCCTGTGCCCACCTGTGGAATGAAACTATATGGAAAAACTAATGTCAACTATGGAGACTGCTCTGGGCCCTCCCCCTTCTCTCTGTCTCTCTCTGTCTCTGTTTCTCTCTGTCAAAAATCAATAAAATAAATCTTAAAAAAAACAACAAAAAAACCCAAAACCTAATCAATAAAGGAGTGATTATTCCCTCTTTATTATTTTTAATAGTACATTTAAAACAATAAACTTTTATTATTTGACAGTCCAATTTTGCCTCTTCTTAAACCTGGAAAAAAAAAAGGCACCTAATCATGGATTAGTGTAACCTTAATACTGTGGTTCCATACAGTATGACCTCATACCCAAGATCCAATATTATTAAAATTGCTGACTCCATTCAATCAACCAGTAAATATTTTGCTCTTATAGAATTGACTAACATGCTCTGTTCAGTGCCTATTTCAACAGCCTCTAAACTGCAATTTGCCTTCAGCTCTGAAGGGATATGATGCACCTTTTCCAGACTATCCTCAACAGCTTTGCCATCATACACAATCTTTGCAGACAAGATGTTAACAGCATCCACCTTTTCTCCAATGAGCACAGGTATCACTGATATGTCCTCTTCCACACAGATTCATTTGACACTTATTAAGGACACTTAAGTCCAACATCCTTTAGTCCTCTGTGGGTTCTAGTGTCAACAAATGCCTTATTTACAAATTTTACTTTATATTAAATTAAAAATAGGCATAACTGTTAGTATCCTCTGAGATTCGTTTACTGTGTAGGGGTGTCCAACCTTTTGGCTTCTCTGGGCCACACTGGAAGAATTGTTTCGGGCCACACATAAAGTATGCTAACACTCATGATAGCTGATAAGCTAAAAAAAAGAATCACAAAAATATCTCATAATATTTTAAGGAAGTTTACGACTTTGTGTTGGGCCGCATTCAAAGCCATCCTGGGCCGCATGTGGTCCTTGGGCCACAGGTTGGACAAGCTTGCTGTAAAGTCTCTGGCAACCTTTTCTCCTGTCTCCTGCAATCTATGCTCAACCTATGATGGCCATCAGTGCTCAAGGGCTTCTGATACAAGACACTGCCCCTCTCGGCCTTGTGCTATATAGCACAAAGTAGTAATTGCTGTCTACATACTGGGCTCTCCTGGAAATAGAAGTTCTCACAGTTCTGTGACCCTCCATACCCTAATTGCCCATTATACTTTGGGTTATGGAAACAATACCCCACAAACTAAGACAGAATGGAACCAAGTCTGGGCCCTGTGATAGATCCCACTTATGTGAGGGGTGGCCTCGCCTGTCTTCAGTCTCTTACCAGATGCCATGGTGCTGGACAATGCCAGCCCTCCCTCAGACCTTTGATTCCCTAGGAGGCCCCTTGAGATTAACCAAGTGAATGGCAATGAGAACTCGTGATTATACAAATGGTTCTGCTAACCATCATACATTTATTATAACCTATTGGACCATTACCTAAAAATTGTCTCCTTTAGAGGACAGAACTCTGGCAATCTCTTCTCACATATACCCAAAATATCAAAATCACATGTTTCTACATATAACTAAGACCACAGTACAAGGCCTTGCCAGGATGCTCCTTATTTCCTTTGGAGCTATAGACATTACTGGTAAACAAGACATACTTCACTGCTTAAAATACACAATGCTAGGCTCTTGCAAAAGGCATTCAACAGACATTTAATGTCCTCCGATGGGTCCCGAATAAGTGGTTTGAGACACATAATGGTCACCTGAACAACTCCTTTTCAGATTCCAGTACAACAAATAACCCCCTAAAGATCTCTATTTTGCCCCTGGACTTCACCTGTAAGTTTTTGATCTTGCCCCCATCCCATAAGGGCTAGTGATCCAATTGAGGGGGCATACTTTCCTGAAACATATTAACCAGATTGTCCCAATGACCAGGCAGCTGTTCACCTGATATGGGACCCATTTGAAATTCCATCAAAAGACAAAAGCCCTGTCAAATACAACTGCACACCATTAAGTTTCCCCATTCATCACCCCAAAGTTTCCTGTGATGTCAAGACATCAAAGTACTAAGTATATTATATATATAGATTTTTTTTTATATTTTTATATTTATAGAGAGTAATTATTTTATCTTCAGTGCATATTTATTTCTATTTTACTTTTGACAGATAGAGAGACAGAGACAGAGACAGCTAGAGAACCGAACTGTGGGAACTCCCCAGTTCAGCATGTGGGTCCTGCCTGGGCCGGAGCCGGGATTCGATCCTCAGTCCTCGTGGCCTCAAAGCGAGTGCTCAACCCGCTGAGCCGTCCCGGCTTTTCCCTACAGATTTTTTAAGATTTATTTTTAGTTATTTTTTTTGACAGAGAGAGACAGAGAAGGCGGAGGGCCCAGAGCAGTCTCCATAGTTGACAGCATTAATTTTCCATGTAGTTTCATTCCACAGGTGGGCGTGGGGCTGCTCAGAGCAGGAACTGGGCCGGGAGCCTCCCTCATAGGCCCTGGCAAGAACTGAACTGGGGGTACACCCCAGTTCAGCATATGTGTCCGCCTGGGCTGGGGCCAGGATTCAATCCTTGGGCTCTGGGGCTGCAAAGCGAGCACTTAACCCGCTGAGCCATCCCAGCTCCCCCAGCCTTTTTTTTTTTTTTTTTTTTTTTGTATATTGATGTTTTGGCATCTGAAAAAACCTCTGACTGGGGAGACTGCCCCCACGTCAATTTTTGTTTTAAAGGTTATTTTTGTTTTTTTTTTTGACAGAGAGACAGAGACAGAGAAAAGGGGGAGGGCCCAGAGCAGTCTCCACAGTTGACAGCATTAGTTTTCCATACAGTTTCACTCCACAGGTGGGCACGAACTGGGCCGGAAGCCTCCCACACAGGCCCTGGCAAGAACTGAACTGGGGACACACTGCAGTCCAGCACATGGGTCCACATGGGCCTGGGCCTGGGATTTGATCCTTGGGCTCCAGGGCTGCAAAGCGAGCATTCAACCCACTGAGCCATTCCAGCTTCCCAGCCCATGCCCATTCTTAATTACATTTTATTGTTAAATTTAATGGGGTGACATTGGTTGGTAACAATTAGATAGTTTCCAGATGTACAAGTCCACATCACATCACCCATGAATCGCATTATGTACCCACCACTCAGAATCAGGTCCCCCTCCACCACCATATATCTGGTGCCCATTCCCCACTCGACTCTCCCTCCCCCCTCCTCCCCTCTCTCCAGGTAACCACCAAACTATTGTGTCCATAATCCCATGCCTGTTCTTAAGAGATGGGAAAAGGATTCAACCAGGAGCATGACTTTGATATGCAAATTAACCCCAGGAAGGCAATATTCCTCTGCCTTAATCATCCCAGGGCCAGGTAGCAGACAACTAGAGATCACCTTTAGAGCTCAAAGCCCACCCAAATTATTCAAATCAGCCAATCCTGGTAGTTTCCTGTTCTGCTCTGCCTTTCCTGTGGACATTCTTATAAAAGCAGTGGCCAAAACCTCTCCCCTACTTCTGTCCCTTCTGCTTTCTGATCACTGTTTTTCCATATGGCCCTCTGTAGTATGCCTTGCCTCCTGTTTCTAGGACCTGTGAGTATAATAAACTTTTTTTCCCTCCGAGTCTCTCCTGTCTCCTGTTGTGGCAGCAGCAGACTGACCACCTCATAAAATAATATATAACAATTGTTATTAGTTCCTTGTTCACTGAGAAACTTTGTCCTCTAACATTGAAGGCTACTGGAAATTGGCTGTTTGAAATTCTCAGGAAGACAGAAACATCCCAATTTTGCCTGGAAGATCTATATCAAGCTTGTCCAACATGCAGCCTGTGGTCCACATGTGGCCCAGGATGGCTATGAATGTGGCCCAACACAAATTGTAACCTTTCTTAAACCATTATGAAATTTTGTGATTTTTCTTTTTAGCTCATCAGCTGTCATTAATGTTAAGTGTATTTTAAGTGTGGACCAAGACAATTCTTCCAACGTGGCCCATGGAAGCCAAAAGATTGGATACCCCAGATTTATATTATTTTGATATTTGACTCCAAGGAGACTTGATTTAAAACCCAGGTGCTGAGCCCTGAAACAGGGCCCTGGGCTATTTATAGTCCAGACCTGATGTCAACTCTTTTACACAGTCCTTTGCTTTAAGACTATCAAAATATTTCAGTTAAATTTCACCTAAATGCTACCCTTCCTCAGAATACCCACTTTACTTTGTTTGGTTGAGATTCTCACAGTTCTTGATATGCAGTCTCCCTCATTGGAATGAGTCATACATAAAACCTGATTTTGTGCCACTATAGGTTTGTCCCTAGTGTTGTTAGGGTGCTTTGGCAAGGACAATTGGAAGCAACACACATTCTATCTATAGGAGACTGGCTGTATAAACTCTTATACATACATGCACTAATGAAGTGATCTGTAGCCAGAAAAAAGGATAGAAAACATCACTATAAACTAATACTGACAGATTTTCAGTATTCAGTATTAAATGGGAAAAAAGTATATGCATGTGAATATGAAAAAAAAAAAAAATAGTGGTTATTTCTAAGAAGCACTGAAAGGTTACACCAGAAAATAATAAAATGGAAATAGTTAGCTACTGGTGGTGATGTGAGACTTCTGGATATACCTTTTATGTAGTTTTGCTTTAGAACCATGACAAAATTTTATAAATTAAAAAGTTAATTCAAAAAGGAAGCAAACCACAAAATTAAATATAAACAGAATGAACATAATAGTGTATCAAATTGATAACATAACCATACAAAGACTTAAAGAGTTCACACAAATATTTGAGGACAGTATTCTGAACTTTATACTCTTAATATATGAGGTGTGATCAAAAAATATAGTGACTGTTTAAATTTAAAAAATTACAGTACAAGATACACTGCCATTAATCCCCCTCAAAATACTCCCCCTTGCTCTGAACACTTATCCTATCGTTCTTGCCACTTTCTGAAGCAGTTCTGGAAGTCCTCTTTTGTGAATGTCTTTAGTTGTGCTGTCGTGGCTGCCTTGATGTCCTGAACTGATTCAACATTTTTACCTTCCATGGTCATTTTGACTTTGTGGAAAGCCAGAAGTCGAACGGTGCTAGATCTGGTGAGTAAGGTGGATGAGGACACACCATAATATTTTTGACAGAAACTGTTGTACCAGAAGTGATGTGTAACAGAGCAGTCATGATGGGAGGATGAAACCGTCTGCCTATTTCTCAGGCTGTTCTCTACGCACATCATTTCTTAAATGCTTTAATAAACCCTTACAATATTAAGTGTTCACCTCAGTGTTCTTGGGTACAAACTCAGCTCACATAGTTCCATCGAGGCCAAAATATAGTCACCATCACCTTGATGTGGGATACTGATTGATGCTTTTTTTGCACAAGAACTGGGTGATTCCATTGAGAACTCTGGACCTTGGTCTCTGGATCCTAACCATAGACTCAAGTTTCATCTCCTGTGATGTCATTTCTTTTATTTATTTATTTATAAATATATTTTTATTTATTTTTGAGAGAGAGAGAGAGAGAGAGAGGAGAGAGATACGGAGAGATATACAGAGAGAGAACTAAACTGGGGGAGCTCCCAGTTCAGCATATGGTTCCGCACGGGCCGGGATTCGATCCTCGGTCCCCGGCGCTGCAAAGTGAGCGCTTAACCCACTGAGCCATCCCGGCTTCCCTGTGATGTAATTTCTTAAAAAGCTGGAATCTGAAGCAGCATGATCATACAACACCAATGAAATTGACAAATGCTGTTGCTTTTGTTCTTTAGTCAAAACGCGTGGAATTTCACACTCACTCACCTCATGTTCAAATCTGTTGTTGAAATGCTTTGAACAGAACCATAAGAGATGTTCAGATCCTCAGAAATTTCCCTAATAGTCAATCAACTGTTTGATCAAATCATTTTGCTTACTCTTAACATTCTCTTGGTTTTTTGATGTTGAAGGGCATCCCAATCTCTCTTCGTCTTCAACTGATTTACAATCAGTGCGAAATTGCTCAAACCACCTGTTAACTGTCTTCATGGTCACTGCAGCATCACCATAAGCTAATTTTAACATTTCGTGTGTTTCTTGAGCACTTTTTTGCAGTTTGAAACAAAATTTCGTGTTAATGTGTTGTTCGTGATCCATGATTTATGGCACACTTTAAGACATACCTCTTCCCAACCGTAGCTCACACCTGATTCACTGCACTGAACAACATGAAACTTGTCACACACTATTATTAAAGTTCATTGTATCGTTTCCTGAGTCAAAGATCTCTGCCTTCCATTAAATAGGACTTGGCAGAAGCATCATCATATTTTATTATACTTCATAAACCTACAAAAACAAAAAGAAATACAAAGAAATTCAATATTTTATTGTCTCTACAGTTGGTCATAATATTGGTATAATTTTCTAAATTACTGTACACACACTGTAGGATAAAAGTAATATGTTAATGCTATTAGGAACCAAAGTTTTTATTATGAGGAAAGAGATGTAAGCATAAAATAGAAAGAAAAAACATATAATATTAAATTTGCACTGGAAATATGAGTATGAACTTATTATGTAAGAAAATACATATTTTAGATATCCACTGAAAAGCCTAGACATAATTTATGTCCCAGAAGTATTGAGCTCATCTATCACACAGACCTTGGTATCTAAAAGAAACAAGCTTTTTGGAAAAGTCATTGATTCCTGGTTTGTAACAGGAAAGTAAAAGTGAACTAGGGATTTAGTTTGCACTTAAAGACTAATCGGGTTGTGTCAAAGGGACATGGGAAACAAATTAAAAGGATTACCCCTTCCAAATTTGGGACAGTTTGAGCATCAAAATGAATGCTAGCAAGTAACTATAATATAGCACATAAAAGATGATTCTGAGAATGTGTTGTAGTACAAAAAAAAAAAATGTATAGAGTGCAGGAGAGATGAGAAAGGAAAGCTCCTCTTCACAGAAGACTGCCAGGTAAAGAATGGAGAAGGGGGGAAGCCGAGATGGTTCAGTGGGTTAAGCACTCACTTTGCAGCTCCAGGGACTGAGGGTCGAATCCTGGCCCTGGCCTCTGTGGAACCATATGCTGAGCCGGGGAGTGCCCCCAGTTCGGTTCTCACTGGGGTGAGACCCGGCCCGGTTCCTGCCCTATGCAGCCCTGCATCCACCTGTGGAATGAAACTATGTGGAAAAACCAATGATGTGCAACTATGGAGACTGTTCTGGGCCCTCCCCCTTCTCTCTGTCTCTGTATCTCTCTCTTTGTCAAAAACAATAAAAATAAATCTTTAAAAAAAGAATGGAGAAGGAATGACAGACACACATGCATACACACACCCACCCACAGACCCACCTGTTTGTATCTCGAGTAAAAACAGGTTGAGGCAAAAATCAACAAGTGATGCTAAAACCACTGGGTGAAAGGCTGTTGGGGAACACAATACTCCCCTATTGCCAAAGATTACCACAAAGAAAAATGTGGCTGAGCATTTTAAATGCTAAGGACAAACTGCATTTAAGTGACCACCCTCTGAGGGGATACAATATGAAGTATTATGCACACGTATCACCTAGGAAATTTTCAAGTCTCTAAAGCTGTGCAATATAACTTGGTAGCAATTGGCTGTCTCTATGTGGCTAATGCGAATGTGAAATGTGGCTAGTGCAACTGAGGAATTGAGTTTTTAATTTTATTTACTTTTAATTAATTTAAGTTTAGAAATAAAATTGGTTCAGTTACTAAAAAACTTTTCAGGGGATGCTGGGATAACTCAGCGGTTAAGTGCTTGCCTCACAATATCAAGGTCCAGGGTTCGATTCCTGACTGAGCTCCTGCAGCCCTTCATGAAGAACTGCAGCATAACTGGTAACCGCTGGGATAGATTGAAGGCACAGGTCCCCACCTCCCGTGCAGGAGGGCTCTGGTTTGGTTTCTGCCCCATGCGGCCCCACATCCACCTGTGTGGAATGAAATCATGTCACAACTAATGATGTACAACTATGGAGACTGCTCTGGGACCTCCCCTCTTCTCTCTCTCACCTCTCAAACAGTAAAATAAATCTTAAAAAACAACAACTTTTCAGTATGTCTGGAATAACCTAGGTTTGTAAGTATACTGTTTCAACAAGTAAATTTTATGAAATATATATACATATCAAAAACTTCCAATTTAGCATCTACATTGAGATGTTCTTAAATTTAAAATACACACCAGATTCCAACTACTTTTAGTACAAAAGAAATATAAAAGTTCTATTGATTTTATATTGACTAAATTAGTCTACTTTCACTTATAAAATAAACTGGGTATGTTGGGTTTTAAGTAAAGTACATTATTAAAAATAAATTCACGTGTATTTTTAACTTTTCTGATTTGGCTGGTAAAAATTTTAAACATTACCTCTGTGCCTTGCATTATACTTGTATTATATAATACTGTTCTAGACTCAATGTCCACTTTACAAGAAATACAAGACAGACAAGTTAATTAAAACTCACGGGGAAAAAAAATCACGGGGAAACATTGTATCAGAGTGTCAACATTTTACCATATAACTCTTGGAATCTTCAAGAAAAAAAATTAAATTATAAGAAATGTAGGCAAATGTTTTAGGTATAAGATTAAAGAAAGTGAAAAAAAAAAAAGATGCACCTGTGAATCTTGTTTGGATCCTAGTTCCAAAAAAACCTGACAATTCTAATAGATACTTTTGGAAACCTGGAGAAATTTAATTTTCTTGGGTGGGCAATGGAATTTTGGTAGGAGACAGCTTTCATTTCTTAGGAGGTGCATATTTAAGATTAAGGTGAATGTCTGCAATTTACTATAAAATGGTTCAACACAATGTACCTATATGAGACAAATGAGACAAAATCTTAGTGAATTTTGATGAAAAGTTCATAGATATTCACGCCTAATGTAGTTTTATTTTAGGTAAGAATTTCAAAATGAGTACCTGGGAGAAAAACCCACCTGTCTAAACTCACTAAACTTAGGGTAAATTCAATTCCATCTTCTACTACTAGCAGAAATCAGCCTGCACCATCTTTCTTCCCAGTCACTTCTCTGTTCTGAAGCCTGTTGGCAGGGTCTGGGATAAACACTGAGCTCAGAGCTGGGAGCCCGCTTTTCCTCCGGGGTCAACGCGGCATTTAGACATTCACTCACGCATTTCTTTACATCGGACACACATGCTTCAACAACCTGGAAGGGTTTTCTTCCCATTGGTCTGTAACTTACCGAACTGCAATAACCAACACCCATGCAGGAGGCCGGCTTGCCCAGACCCAGCAGGCCAGGTTCTCGGAGGAGGAGAGGTGGCCCGGGAGCACCTCCCAGACGTCGGAGCGCCCGGGTCAGCACGTGACGCAGGCGGCCTGTGACTCCGCGCCTACCCTTTAGGCTACGCCGGCCCAGCGCGGCCCCTTAGAGCAAACGGCAAAAGGCAAAAATGTACTCCAGACTCCGGCCAGAGCGTGCACTTAAGACAACCGTCGCTTCGTGCACGCGCAGACGCAAACGCGCACGCGCACTTTGGGTCTCCCGGAACAGCCAAAGAGGCGGGGCCTGGGAAGTTTGGACAAACGAGGAAGGCCATGGGTTCCTTTAGCCAGGGATGTGTTGTGATGCTGGGGTACCCTGGAAAGGTGGCGCTGTGTCCGAGTCCTTGACAGTGTTTTATTTTCTTTCCTAGCGTGTGCCTCTTACACGTCTTACATGAAAAGTAATTGCTGTTGTTGACTGAAAAATAATATCCACTACCTGTTTTGTCACCAAAAAAGATTTATTTGGGAAAAAGAAAGGGAGGTAACCCAGTGCATACTCTGGCCTGCATGCCAAGATGGAGGGCTATTTATAGAAGGGAGAGGAAGTTAGGGGAAGGGGAAGTGAGAACCATAGAGCTTTATATAAACACAGAATTCTTCCTGTAGAGTGCAAGAACTTCCACAAGCCCTAGCTTTTTCCATTGAGTAGACCCCCCTGACTGATTATGTTCCCCTAAAGTTCCAGTCAGTCTTTATCATAACCCCTATGATCAAGACCTTTCTCTAGAAGCATTACTGCCAGGTTTTCCGACTTCAGCAGCCTTTTGTCCCTTGGTGTTAGGAAGGACCTCTTGTATGTGTCATCTCTCACATCAGAGGGAAAGTACATGGATCAGGAAAAGCTTGTGTCCAGGGTTAACAGGCAGCAGGTGCAGAACTTAATAAGAATTCAAACAGAATTAGAACAACATAACTTAGTTTATATGATGAATTTAAACCAGGAGCTCAAATCTGTAAATAATGAGACAGACTATTATGATCTAGGATAAATCAAAGTTCTTAGTGACAGATTAAAAAACCAGAAAAGCTCTTACCTTTCAATAATAGATTAGGAAATATAAGAAAGGGCATTCTCCTTCCAAGGAAAAGAGAAAAATGAAGTAAGAATCAAGTAAGAAAAAGAGTTGTCTAGGCCTGATCCAGTTGTTTGGGAAAGCTGTCTCCTTCAGAGATCACCTGCTTTAATTTTTTGACAGCTTTAGTTTCAGGTCATCAGACTGTGTGCAGTTCTAGTGAGGGTTTGGTGCCTTCGTTAGCTGTGATACATGCATCCAAGACCACTCCCTGGTGTTTAGCAGCACTGGGGTTAGTCAATAGTATCTGACAGGGACCCTTCCAATAAGGCTGGAGGGAGTATCTTTTCCAGTTAAACAAAATCTCCAGGCTGTAGGATGTGGAGATTTTTCTTGGAGTGCACAGTGGAAAGATTATTCTACCAAAGCGTGATTATTTTCAATAGAAGCAATTAAACCTTTGTAAATTGAAGTATGTCTCTTTTTACCAACTGTGGATCTAAAGAATAAGGAGTCAAATGCATGGGTGTACTGTAATGATGTTAAAAGTTGAAGGCTTATGAGTCCCAAAAGTGGAAGTTCTGAGATTTAAAAGAACTAATGGCAGTACTTTTGGCCACAGAGCAGAGATTTGGGGCTGTCATTAGTCATGTCATGCCAATTTAAGTTGGCAATGCAGTTTATAATAAATCTTAGGAATCCTCTAAATTGTCTTTTGGTAAAAGGGGAGGGAATTTTGAATGGCTGTAATTGTCTCCTGTGAGTGAATTGTGAGGGTTATGTTAGGGTCTGATCAAATTGTAATTTATCCTCAGAAACTGTCTTTTTACAGCCAAAGTTTTCTAGATAGTAAGAACTAACCTCTTGAGACTAGGTTAGTTCAGGGGTGTCCAATCTTTTGGCTTCCCTGGGCCACATTGGAAAAAGAAGTGTCTTGAGCCACACATAAAATACACTAATGATAACTGATTAGCTTAAAAAAAAAATGCAAAAAATCTCATAATGTTTAAAAAATTTTTACTGATTGGTGTTGGGCCACATTCAAAGCTGTCCTGGTCAGCATACAGCCCACAGGCTGCAAGTTGGAAAGCTTAGGTGTTAGATCATGTGAACATAAGTCATCTACACCTAGATTTAAGGTAGAAGAAAGGGGAGGTTGTAAGTCTGGGAGATTAAGGGAAAGAACTATTAGAGGCCTTTAGTGAAGACTTGTAGCATCACAGTGCAGGTGTATTGTTTTGCCACATGAAAGTGAAAAGGTATTGTGAATCCCAATGTAAAGGAATACTAGGAAAGACTGAACAGAGACCTAGTACTGTGAAGTGTATTAATTTTAGAGGTAAAGAAGCCATAATAGTATCTGGGTTGGGGCCATAGGAAATGTGGGCACACAATACAATTTACAGACCTTAAATTTTTACAGAACAATACCTACTTTCATTATTCTTTAAAGGAGGATAGGAGAGTTGCAGAATCTGGTACAAGGAATGAATAAGCTCTTGGCTATGAAATGTGCAAGAATAGGTCATAGTGCCTCCAGTGCTTTGAGTTTTGATACTGGAACAATTTACTTCTAGTGTCTTCAAAAATTGATGTTTTGGTGGTCATTTACTAATACAATTATTTCACCTTGTTGAGCCAAGGGACATTTGTAATGTAAGTAATACATCTTTTTATACTCTCTTGGGGTGTGTGTGTGTGTGTGTGTGTGTGTGTGTGTGTGTGTGTGATCATCATTCCTAACATCCAAACAAAATTTGGGGTTGGGATTCATTCCGTGTCTGCAGGGTGTTTTTGCTACTTTAACTACTATCCACCACTATTTTTTCTTTGACAGGGTTGTACTTGGACAGGGTTGCATGAGAGAAGTTGCTCACAGCATTAGGCCATCCAGAGGCCTATGGCACAGGGGACACCAATCAGAAAAGGAGGAGGGCAAGGGAACCTTACAGAATTTTGGCGTGGGCACACATGTCTAAATGCCCAGGAGCCCAGGGAAGGGCAATCCTGGGTCAGAGAGCTTTGGCGGGCCATAGCAGCTTGGGGTCTTGTAACCACAAGTCTCCTACTCAATCTTTGAACAGATGCTGGGTGAGGTTTCACAGGGTATACAAAGCAGGCAGATTCCAAATGGTTACAAATATGCTTTTCAGAGTTATTTAAAAAAATAACTGGATGTGTAAAAGTTTGAGTGTGGTGCCAGCAGGTTTTTGAGCTAATGGGTCTCAACCTGCAGTGAAGAAATAAACTAGGAACCAATACACAGAGCCGAGATGTGGCTTATTAACATCACAGACCTTTACCTTACACCACATGTCAAAATACCTTCCTGCAAGAGTAAAGATTGAAAAGTTTTAAAAATAATACAATTTGGAAGAAAATTAGGAAAATACTTTTATATTCTACAGTTTGGGAAGACTTAACAGCAAGCAATGAAACCTAGAAACCATGTTTTTTTAAAAAGTGTAGACTCATTGGACTATATAAAATTAAAGATTTTATACAGTTATGATATAAAGTTAAAGGAGCAAAGTTATGTTATCAATTCAACAGATGCAGAAACATTTGATAACATTGATAAAAAATTGGTAAAATGCCTTCATAAAGCAAATTTTTTTATTGTTAAATTTATTGGGGTGACATTGGTTGGTAAAAACTACATACTAAAGCAAATTTTAAAAGGAACTTCTTTAATAAAGGCCATGACCTACAGCAAATAGTTTGATAATCATTACTGACCAAGTCAAGCATGCTTGATTTCTTCCTGACTTTACAACGTACCGGTAGTTTGAGAGGCACTGCACAAACAAGAAAAAAGAAAGTTAATACTAGAACAAGAACTAATATGTACAGAAAATTTTATTTATATTTTAAGTCCAAAATAATGAACGGAAAACTATTAGAGGTCAGCAAGGTTTCCAGGTAAATGGACCTACATAAATATTTATCCATAACCTTCCTCTACACGATCAGTTATCTACAACGAACGGGAAAACTAAAGGCCTAATGAAAAGACAATGAATGGGAGGGCGATCTCATGAATCGGTATAGGCTCGTTTTATGTCCTGTGTATAACAACGTGGAGAAGGGTAGGTATAACGCACTTGATGAACATCCTGCTTCTTGGCTCGTGAGAGCTTGGATAGGAGCTCCTAGCCCTCCTTAGCTTTAGCCCTAGTCTACCTCAGGCCCAACTCTAGCTAGCCCTCATCAAGGTTTGACTCCCTAGGAATTTTTCAATCAAGCCCCGCCCTTCGAGCTGGCTCCACCTTAAGCCCCGCCCCCAAGGGACCAGTCAACCAAGCCTCTCCAGTGACCGAGCCCCGCCCAGCTCTGTCTCGCGCCGACTCCTACGCGGATCCGGCCCCAGGATCCAACGGCGTCTCTCCTGGGAGGGAACGCTAGTTGTCCGCTCGTGGCTGGAAGCGGGCACCGCCCCGCCTCACGTAAACTCTCATTTCCCAGCTCCTGAGTCCCCGGCCCTTACGCTGTGCGCGGCGCAGAAACCGGAAGCACAGGTGCGCTTGCGCGTGCGCGAGCCCTGGGCCTCGTCTCCTCGCGCCCACGCTCCCTTCTGCGCTCGGTTTTCACCTTCGGCCGCGTACTACGCGCCTTCAGCCCGGCGCGCCCCACGTCCCCTACGCCGCAGGCGAAGAGGTCGGCTGGAGGCCGGCGGTCTTAGGGCTGTCGCCGTGGGCCCCGCCCCGATGCTCCCTATCGCCGCGGAGCTTCAGAGCTCCGGGCTGCTCGGCCGGGGACATCGGCTCGTCCCAAACTGACTGAATTGAAAACTCTGGGCTGCGTCCAGCAGTCGGAGCGAGAGCTGACTTGAGTTGGAGAACCACCATCGTATTCAATCGGCCTTCAAAAAGCACTCTTTGCTTGCTTTCCAAAAAGGAAAAGCACCCCTGCCATTCGGGTCACGGGGCGAGAGCCTCATCTCGTCTCCACGCTGATCTGTGGATTTCGGCGTGTTAGGTGAGCACGGGATGACATTTGCCTCCACTACGTCCCACCTCCTCCCCGGCGCAAGAGAACATTTAAGCCGAATTTTACACTCCCTGTGGGGTAAAATCCGTTTCCTACATTATATTTAGGTGCATAAAAGTGAACTCATTTAATACCTTTGTAACCTTGCTCGCCAAGTGTAGATAGAAATGTAAATTGTTTTGTAGATTATTTTTGAATATCACACCAAAATTATGGTCATTTACTAGTTTAGCGTTTCTTTTGATTTCTTGTGCCTTGCATTTCTTTTTATTTCTTTAATGCACTTGCCAAAACCTCCAGTTCAGTGTAGAATAGCATAGAATTTGCATTCTTGCCTCGTTCCTGAACCCAGAGGGAATTGTACCATTTCACCATTAAATAGGATGTTTACTGTAAGTGTTTGTAGATTTTTTTCCTAGTAAAACCCATTCCCTTCTAGTTGTAGTGGGTTAAATTATTATCAACAATGCACATAAATATAGATCAGTTACTGTTTTGTATCTAAGGGGATGAGTCATGATTTTTTCCTATTAATGTAGTGAATTACACTAATTGATGATTCCGTTTTCAATTACCTTTCATTCCTAGGATGAAATGAACTTGGTTTGTGATTACCGGTATTATTCATTTCTCAACTGTACTAATACTATTTTGCACTAATGTGCGTGAATGAGATTTTTTTTTTTTTTAGTTGTACTTTTCTGGTCTTGGAAATAGGAAGTTTTGCTGCCCTTACAATGGAATTTTTAATCCCATACTTGGTCAGCCTGCAGGTAAAACAGTTTGTAGCTTCTGTTTCCTGTGGGTATGTTTTAAAACAACCAATTTTTTTTCTTTAATGACTGATATAATCAAAGGTTTTTATTTTAGATCATTGCTGGAAAGTTGTACTGCCCTCTCGAAATTCATTCATTATCTGTACATTTTCATATTTATTCCCTTAATTTTTTTGGAGTACTCTTTCTGCAACATTTGTGGTTATGACTCATTCATAGTTATTTTTTGTCTGTGTTCTGTTCTTAAAGAAAATTGACAAGGGTATGTTGACTTCATTAGTTTTCAAAGGACACTGCTAGGTTTTCTGATTCTTTTTATTAGTTTTTTATGATTTATTTTATTGTTTTGACAGAGAGACAGAGAGAGAGAGAAAGGGGAGGGCCCAGAGCAGTCTCCATAGTTGTATGTCATCAGTTTTTGACATGGTTTTGTTCCACACAGGTGGGCGGGGGCTGAGCAGGGCAAGCCCCTGGGAGCTGGGGACCAAACCAGGGACCTCCCACATGGGAAGCTTGCCCTGTCTAGTCAAACTGGGGACACACCCCAGCTCAGCACATGGGTCCACAGGGGCCCTGCTTGATCTTCAGACCCTGGGGCTGCGAAGTGAGCGATTAACTCCCTGAGCCATCCTGGCTTCCTCTGTGTATTAGTTTTTGAAAGTATTGTGCCTTGTTTTTCACTTTCCTTTCTAACCCTTTATGCTGTTCTTTTTCTTTTCAAAGATATATTTTTATTGTTTTTGACACAGAGAGAGACAGAGAGAAGAGGGAGGGCCCAGAGCAGTCTCCATAGTTGCATGCCATTGGTTTTATGCATAGTTTCATTTCACAGGTGGGCATGGGGCTGCACAGGGCAGGAACCTTCCTGGGGCCCTCCTGCATGGAGTTTGCTCTGGTGAGAACCGAATTGAGGGCACACCCGAGTTCAGCATATGGGTCTGCATGGACTGGGGCCGGGGTTTGATCCTGGGAGTCTGGGGCTGCAACATGAGTGCTCAACCCACCGAGTCATCCCGGCTTCCCCATATGCTGTTCTTTTTCCAACCTTACAAGTCAGTGGTTAGCCCAGTGATACTGATTTCTTTCTTCTCTGGGAATTGATGATATTTATAAGTATATATACTACCTCAGTTGTGGATTTCCAGTGTCATCTGAAACAGTTATTTGAATTTTCTGCTTCTGTTCTTCCACATGAGTAGTCCTGACTTGCTAAAGAAAAATGTACGTGCATCTTCTTATCCCTTATAATGTGCTACGTTTTTATGTAGCATATACCACCATGTGATAATACTTTGTTAATTGGCCTCCCTCAAAAGATTATATAAAGTCCATGTGCTTCAGGATTTTTCTGTTTTGCTTAGTGCTGTATCTCTGTGACTGCATGTAGTAGGGTCAGGGGAAATATTACCTAAATAAATAAGAAATTAGGGAGCAGGAGGTGGGAACCTTAAGGGGAAGCATTGTCCTCAAGACATAGGGCTTAGTCAAGAGAAGGAGCTCAGGGGAAGCCGGGATGGCTCAGTGGGTTAAGCGCTCACTTTGCAGTGCTGGGGACCAAGGATCGAGTCCTGGCCCCGGCCCGTGCAGAACCATATGCTGAACTGGGAGCTCCCCCAGTTCAGTTCTCTTTCTGTCTCTGTATCTCTCTCTCTCTGCCAAAAAACAATTAAAAAATAAATAAATATTAAAATGAGAAGGAGCTCAAAGATAAAACATTTGAATAGAATACTTCATTGTCTACTCTGCATCGAGTATACAAGTTTCTAGGCCAGACCTTGGTAATGTTATGGAAGAAGGGCCTCACATCAAAGTTATAAGGTATATGTTCAGAAATATACTCATTGTGCATTTAGGCTTTCAAGATAAATAGTCCTGCATACACACACCCTGACCCAGCAGCTTTCTAATTGGGTAACATAGAATGCATGTTTAATAGACTTTCTAAGATTCCTCAACTATTCATGTAAATTAGTTGTAATAATACCTGATCTGCAGCCTTTCTATGAAAAAGAATTTCTTTGCAAAGGTATAGGCATCTCTTGGCAAAGTCATTCTCACATCATGGTTGCTCAAATGGAACATGTTATTAATATGATAAAGAATATCACCATTTTTTATTGGCTTTGAAATACATAGTGATCCACAGCAGTGGAAGAAATGGTTGCGTTTTCATGACTTCAAATTTGTGCAACAACGCAATAGATATCACTATCATAGATGACACATTGCTAACTTCAGGTATTCTTGTTCTGTTGCTTCTGTACAGACAAAATTTAGCATGAGAATCACAATGCAACTGTCTTCTCTGCCTCCTGTACGTGGAATTTAGTTAATGCTCTTTCTCAAAAACCAGGTTTTACGGACCCTGCAGCCCATGGGGGGAGGGGCCAGTGATTAGGGGCTGAGTAGTAATGGCTTTTATCTTGCCAAGGGCTGCAGAAGGAAGAAATATGGTGAGTGGAGCCCCCAGAAGTCTGGTATATAAGTCAGTGCTTTTTGGATTTGAGCAGAGTGTATATTCTTAGTATAATTTTAAGGTTGAAGGCATTGCTTGATACTTTTTATGCTTTTCATTATCATGGGCAAATTGACAGCTAAATTTTTAGACTACAGTTAACTTACTTGAAAAATGGGCCTCTTAACCTTTTTTTAATAATCAGTGATAACCAGAGTACATTTCTAGCTCTAGAGGAAGTATGATTACTTTATCTTTTTTATAAGATCAATGTGTATTTGCGTGGGTGCCTTGGGGGTATGCATGCACAGGTTTTGTATGTGTGCACGATGTGCAAAGGATGTGCCGCAACATCCAGTCTCATGATGTGCCGCAACATCCAGTCTCATGATGTGGAAATTGTGGGGAGACCTGGATCCTCAACTTTTTTTCTCCTGCCTCAGCTCTAACTTCTAAATACTCTACTTTTCTTCAGAAAGGGAACATGGATGAAGAAAAAACAGCTGACGAGTTACACAAAAATATGGCACAGGTAGGTAAGTGCTAATAATTCTCCAAAAGAATATTTCCATTACACCAGGTCATTGATCTAGTTGTTTAGAGCAGGGATCAGCAACCTGTTTCTGTATTGTCCCACATAGTAAGTATGTTAGGCTTTGAAAGTCAGAGTTTCTGTTGGAATTCGTTCTTGGCATTTTAGTGTGAAAGCAGTCATAGACTGTAATCACAGTTTGATCAAAAACTATGGTGAATGTTTAAATTTAAAAAACTTATTACAATAAAAGAAACATTGACATTAATCCCCCACAAAATACTTCCTCTCACTTCAAACACACTTATCCCATTATTCTTGCCACCGTCAGAAGCGGTTCCAGAAGTCCCCTTTGTGTCTCGTTGCACTGTCACGGCTGCCTGAATTGATTCAGGTCACACATCGCTTCTGGTATGGCAGTTTCTGTCAAATGAAAACATTACGGTGTGTCCTCAGCAACCTTATTCACTGGATCTGGTACCATGTGACACTTTAGGCTCTTCCCCCAAATCAAGACGACCATGAAAGGTAAACATTTTGAATCAATGCAGGACATCAAGGCAGCCATGACAGCACAACTAAAGATACGAAAGAGGACTTTTGAAACTGCTTCAGAAAGTGGCAAGAACGATGGGGTAAGTATGTTTGAAGAAAGGGGGAACCTTTTAAGGGGGAATAATGGCAATGTATCTTGTACTGTAGTAAAAATTTTAAAATTTGAATATTCACCATATTTTTCTCACATCTTGTGTAAATGTGTTTTATTGTGTTCCAATAAAACTTTACTTATACAAACAGGTGGTGGGTTGGATTTAGCCTGTGTGCTGTAGCTTGCTGACCACTGGCCTAGGGTATAAGAAAATATGGGCCTGGGTTGAAAATTGTGCTTCTGTAGGCTCTTGGACCTTTGAAGTTTATGAAAAAAAGAAAAGCTCCCTGCCCTCAGTGTGTTTTTTTATTCATTAAAACCTTATCCATGTTTGATCTGATATTTCATGTTGTGCTGATTACTATGGTGGGAGAGAGGAAGCGGGTGAAATTATTTCTGTAACAAGGAATTGCTATTGTCGGTGTGGAAATGACAGTATAACCTCATTTAATACTGTTGATAGGTTCTTTAACTATAAGCAAAGTGACAGATAATGAAACGAATTTCACCATAGGCTAATTGATACAAACAGGAGTTAAGTTTCCATGGCATTTCATCAGTGTTACAACAAAATGAAGTTATTCAAGGACCTGCTTATTTCATTTCTAGAGCATTTCTCTCATTTTTACTATATGCTCCAGTCTGTTCTGGATCATTATAAGACTGGAATTGTTCACCATCAGACTGTAGAGAGATATATTTAGTGTTTTGTAAGTGTTAAGTCTGTGAGACAGGATTTGATGTATGGGGAGAAAGAGAAAGAAAAAAAAAAGAGATCTGATGGCTGAGGCCCAGGGCTGATGTTGGGAGACCACAAAATCTTCAGAATCCCCATTCCTCTGAATGGATTCTCAGTTCCCTCATTTGGTCAGCATCATCCATCCTCCTGAACACATTTGGGGAGTTGGTTGGTACCTTTCTGAAAGAATATGTGGGATGTTTCAGGACTCAGTGGTCTTTGAAGATGTGGCTGTGGACTTTAGCCAGGAGGAGTGGGCTTTGCTGGATCTTGCTCAGAAGAATCTTTACAGAGATGTGATGCTGGAGAACTTCCAGAACCTGGTCTCACTAGGTAAGAATGGCAGCATTCCTTCATTTAGTTGTTTGGAAAACTAATTTATCTGACTAATCAACCTTATTCTAGGATTTGGGCTGAGGAATTGGAATACATTGATTGGCAAATGAGACAGACATGGTCACTGACCCCAAGGAACTTCCAGTCGAGTGGCTTCACCATGAAAATAAACATCTGTGGTTTTAACTGACTCTTAATGGTTGAAAGCCTCAGGACTTACTAAGTTTGAAAATGTGGGCATAGACTTTAGGGGTCATTTAGGGGCACAAGGAGTATTGTGGTTGAGACCTTTTGAGATTTTACTGATATTCCCCTTTACCTAAAGACCACAAGGAGTATAATTATAATTAAACAAGTTGGGTTTGGGAGCAGTGGGGTGTTTGAATAAGAGGGTGTTAGAAAGTACAAATTCTGGGATTTACACTTTGGTTGAGTGATTTGGGGGTCTATGGAAGCAGGCTGTGTTACTTTCCTAGGCGTTTTATAACAAAGTACCATAAACTGGGTGACTAAATAGAAATTGTTCTTTCATGATTCTGGAGCTGGAGGTCCAAAATCATTGTGTCAGCAGGGCCATGGTCCTTCTGAATGCTTTATGAAAAAAATCTCTCCTGTCTCCTGGTTTCTGGTGGTGGCCAGCAATCCTTGGTGTTTTGGGCTTTGTAGCTGCATTGCCTCTAATCTCTGCCTCCATTTACACTGACTTCTTTCTTCTGTCTCTAAGTCTCTCCGTCTTTATAAGGACACTAAGCATTGGATTTAGGGCCCACCTAATCCAGTGTAACTTCATTTTCACTTGATTACACTGCAAAGACACTTTCCAAAAAAAGGCAGCATTCTGAGGTTCTGAGTGGGCATGAAATATTTTAAAACTATGCTTGTTTGTTTGCTTATTTATTTATCTATTTATTTATTTATTTATTTATAGAGTAGTTTTAGGTCCACAACAAAATTGAGCAGAAGGTACAGAGATTTCTCAGGTACCTTTCTGCTCCCACACAAGTACAGCCTTCTCCACTATTAACATTCCCCACCAGAGTGGTACATTTGTTACAGTTAATGAACCTACATTGACACATTATCACCACCTAAAGTCCATAGTTTACATTAGGCTTCACTCTTGGTGTTGTACATTCTGTGGTTTGGATAAATATATAATGACACATATCCTCTCTTACAATATCATACAGAATGGTTTCACTGCCTTGGAAATCCTCTTTGCTTTGTTAATTCATTCCTCCTTCCCCTTAAACTTTTGACAACTATTGATCTTTTTTACTGTCTCCATAGTTTTCTCTTTTCCAGAATGTCATGTAGTTGGAACCATATAGTATGTAGCCTTTTCACATTGGCGTCTTTCACTTAGTAATGTGCATTGAAAGTTCTTACATGTCTTTCCATGGCTTGATAGCTCATTTCTTTTTAGCACTGAATAATAGTACCACAGTCTATATTCATTCACTCACAGGATGTCTTTACTGCTTCCAAGTTCTTGCAATTATGAATAAAGCTTCTCTAAACGTGTGTATAAGTTTTGTGTGGACATGTTTTCAACTCCTTTGGTTAAATTCTAAAGAGCACGATTATTTGATCATATGGGAAAAGTATGTTTTGAGAGGATACCTGATCATATGGGAAAAACCTGCCAACCTGTCTTCCAAGGTGGCTGAATCAGTTTGTATTCCCACCAGTAATGAATGAGAGTTCCTGTTGCTCCACATCCTAATCAGCATTTGGTGTTATTAGTGTTCTGGTTTTTGGCCATTCTCATAGGTGTGTAATTGTGTCTTATTGTTTAATTTGCATTTTTCTGATAACATGACGTCTAGAACGTCTTTTCATTTTGCTTATTTGCCATCTATATATCTTTGGTATAGTGTCTGTTAAGGTCTTTGGCCCATTTTTTAATTGGGTTGTTTGTTTTCTTATTTTGAGTTTTAATTGTTCTTTGTATATTTTGGAAACAGTTCTTTTTTTTTTTTTTTTT
>PVKE010021211.1:0-26747 GCA_004027555.1 Craseonycteris thonglongyai | reverse complement strand
CAGTGCATAGTTATTTCTATTTTACTTTTTGACAGATAGAGAGAGAGACAGAGACAGAGACAGTTAGAGAACCGAACTGTGGGAACTCCCCAGTTCAGCACGTGGGTCCTGCCTGGGCCGGAGCCGGGATTCGATCCTCGGTCCTCATGGCCTCAAAGCGAGCGCTCAACCCGCTGAGCCGTCCCGGCTTTCCCTTGTGCTGCATTATTGAGGCAACATTTGTCTGAGTCCTCTATCCAATGCCCCTTCAATTATAAAGTTCTTCCACTCTGGCTGTTCTCTCTACTCCACTGCCGTATAAATGCTACCAGCTCCAAATTAAATTAGTAAAACAAAACTTCCAATCCCATATTCTTCAACGTAGGGAGCCAGTGGCTTCCTTCTGGTGTCTCTTTCCTGTGCTTCAGCCTAGACATTCTCTCCAGGCATTATGTTGGGCCAATTGTAGGTTTTATCACATTCAATGATCATGACACATCATTGCCATACATACAATCATGGAAATTATTCCATATATTTTGTCCAGCTGTCAGTTGCTTCAAGAGAGAGAGCAAATTCAATCCTTGTTACTCCATCGAACTGGGGGCAGAGCTATATGACATCAGTTTTCAAATGAGATAGGCAATGTTGTGTGGTGATGATAACATATAACAGTCTTCTGCAGTAAACCTTGGATATTGGCCCTACCTTAACACATTTTAGTTTCATATGTTTGATATAATTATCAAAGCAAATAACTATAGTTAATTTAATATTGAGAAATAAATGATTAGCTCCATAGGGTCATTGTGTCTCAGCTGTCCAGCATTAACACAAAAGAGATGACAGAAAAGATTTAAGTCTATTTCAAGGTTCACTTGTTCTATTTAGTAAGCAAGCTTACATTTTCTTTTAATATTCTTTTATTATACTCCTTTGACTTCAATATCTTTCATTTCATAGTGTATTTCTTTTTGCTATTGTTTAGTTAAGTTAACTTGAATTAAATTACAGCCTAACCACAAAGACCTTGTATAGTGTTACCATTAGCATGTGCTGAAATGGATAAGAACTACACATGACAATAACAGTGTTTAGAAAGGTAGCCTTCTCAATGTTAATAAATAAATCTATCCCCAGAAGTAGTATAGGGTTCACCCACAATGATAATCATTCAAACTTTTGACAATGAATTATATTTAATCCAGGAAATTTTCATATAGATTAGGGATTCTCAATCTTTTTCCACTTGTGTGCCCATTTAAACTCATTTCTATAAATTGTTTCCCTTGTTTTCAAAACAGATGTTTTTAAAGACTGACACTTTTGTTCAGTGCCTATCTTAATGTAAAATAATAGACATGAGGTAATAAGTTAAGAAAGAAAAATTACTAGGAGAAGCTGGGATGGCTCAGCAGGTTAAATGCTCACTTTGTAGCCCTGGGGACAGAGGATCAAATCCTGACCCCAGCCCATGTGGACCCATATGCTGACCCGGGATGTACTTTTCATGTGGGAGGCCCCCAGTTCGATTCTTGCCCCTCCACGGTTCAGCCCCTGGCTTGAGGGAGCATGCCTCCCATGCAGGAGGTCCCCAGCCTAGTTCCTGCCCTGCGTGGCCCCTGTCCACCTATGTGAAATGAAACCATGTTGAAAACTAATGACATACAACTATGGAGACTGCTCTGGGCCCTCCTCCTTCTCTCTCTGTCTCTCTGCCTCTGTGAAAAATAAAATAACTCTAAAAATATATATTTAAAAAAATAAAAAGAAAAATTACTACACTAAAATTACAAATCACAGATGTAATTTTATATTATTCAAAACATAGGTGAATAAAGTTACTGATTCTTTTTCACATACTCCTAATGGCCTAGTATGTACCCCAAGGCATATGTGTACCACCACTTGGGAACCAATGATACAGATTATTAGGTAGGATTCCTGGCATAAATGTAGGCATTATAAGGGATTTTCCTAAAAACACAATATCACATCTATGCAAATGATTTTATCTTTTCTTGAGAGAAAAGATAGTTAGCAAAATATTCTGTAGCTAATTGAGTATATTAACTAACAGTATTAACAAAATCTAGACAGATGGCATTTTTGCACTTTTTAAATATCCCTCTCCTTTATTAAGACAATAATTGTATCAATTGAAGTAAATTTTTATTTTTTTAATATAATTATCCTAACACTTGTACAAAGTCAGTTGAAATAAATATGTAAGATAATGTTTATATATTTTTTATGATATGGCACTCATTGGGTTGAGAACAACAGAACAATTAGAAATATATATTAAAGATTAATGATTTGTTATAAGATTTTCATTTTCACAGTGGACGTGTCTTCCATCTCTTTCTCTGGATACTTTTATGTACACTATATTGCTCTTTTAACTTAATGTCTAAAATCACAAAAGAGAAAAAGTTAAATTGTAATGATTTTTTTCTAAGAAAGGGCTTGTTCACTTTAGAAGAAGCTGTGTTTTAGAAATCTTGTGAGTTTTTGTGGTGTAATGTTAGCAGTCTCATATTGCCATAAATTTTCTCTTACCTGGAAATTTTATTTCTAGAAACAAATTCAAATAATAAGAGCTAAAATTTACTGACAATATATGCCATGTAATTTCATAAACAATTTACATCAATTGTTGTATTTCATTCTCACCAAAATTCCAGGCATTCTATACTATAAAATTAGCAAGTACTTTCCAATACGTCAGGAAACTGAACCACAGAGGGACTAAAAGACTAGCCAAAACTCACATATTGAGTGAGTGGTGGAGAAGCAATTCAATTCCAGGAAAATTGAGACCAGAACTCACATGCTTAATAATATACTATGTTACCTTACAAAGGATATAATCAAACAGACAGGAAAATGAGAGCGAGAAAGAGAGAGAGAGAAAGAGAGAAAGAGAAAGGAGGAAGGGAGGGAGGGAGAGATGGAGGGAGGAAGGAAAGAAGGAAAGAAGGAAGGAAAATGATAGAATGAATTAGGAGTATGTACATATTCATTGTTATGTTTTTTATAGTAATGCAAAATGGGCAAAAAGGTCTCACTCTAGAGGATTAGCTAAATACATTTAATATCCTCATTGAATGCCTACCATGCAATCAGCACAAATTATGACAGGAAAAGATAGATTTGTTGACTGGTGATATATCCTACAAGAAAAAAATAAGTTTTGAACAACTTACATATTATTATCTTATTTTTGTAAATATGTGTCTAAAAACTGAGTCTTGGAGTTCTGAAATGCTGCTCACCAAACTGGTAGCCAGAGCTATAAAGATCTCTAGGTCTCTAGGTGGTAAGATTATTTATTTTTTATTTGTTTTTTTAATTTTAATTTTTCTGAAATAGTCGTATTTGCCATAGTTAGAAAACTTAAAACACTCAATGACTTCCTTAAAATGATTAAAATGACAATACTATCAATATATTTAAGATGTGGTAAGATTTATATTCAGAAGTTTATTCCATGAACCACTGAAGTAGTGATGAGTAAAAAGTTTATTGTGCAGATGCCAAAAAGACAATTTGTAAACCAGAAAAACTAAAACCAATATGTGGAATAAGGCTCAGAGGTATATTATCATAAAGCAAAATTTGAGTGAGAATGCAGTTACTGTTTCTTCATCACAGCAATTGGTTATAATATTTAACTTTAAAGGCTTATTTTACTCCTTTCTCCACACTGAGAAATAGTTTGAATTTTGCTTACGATTTTCAAAGGCATACGCAAAAAGTGAGCCAGGTCAAGTTAATCTTGTAAAATAAACTAAATTAAGCCAATTTGTATAACTACACTGCTTTTGTCTGCCCAAGTAATTTTCAAGGCTGGTCTCCCTTTTCTTTTTATTCTAACACATGTCAGTACTTTTGGAAGAAAATAATTAAGTATTCAACATCAGGCATTTGAAGAAAAGCTATTTTTCAAAATTATAAACATGAAAGGAGAAATCAATACATTTGAAAATGCCATGAAATAGCAAATAAGTATCAAATGTAATATATTAGTCTTTAAAAATTATACATACACCTGTTTTTTAAAAAGAAAATACTACAACAAAATATTAGAAATTTCAGGGTTATGTAAAACAAGAAGTGCAGAGTATAGTGGCTAAGTATAGGCACAGATGCCAATTCTGCAGATTTGCATTTTGTTCCTTTTTTTTATTAATTAATAAATTTATTGAAGTGGTATTGGTTGGTTAAAATAATAAGTTCCAGGTACAGAATTCTACATTACATTGTTTACATATTGCATTATGTTCTCACCACCCAGAGTCAGGTCTCATTCCATCACCATATATTTGATGCCTTGTCCCTTTTCCCCCTCCCCACTCCCGACTTACCCTCAGGTAATCATTTAAACTATTGACCGCATCCATGATTTGTTTCTTTGTTACTTTCAAATTTATATTCCACCTATAAATAAAGTCACATGGTTCTTGATTTTTTCAGTCTGACTTATCTTGCTTAATATAATGATCCCAAGGTCCATTCATTGTTGTCACAAATGAATGCATTTCACCTTTTCTTACAGCTGAGTAATATTCCATTGTGTAAATGTACCATATCTTCTTTATCTAGTCATCCATCAAAGAACACTTTCGTTGTTTCTGTGACTTGGCCACTGTGAACAGTGCTGTGATGAACATTGGGGCACATATATGTTTGTTGTTAGTTTTCAAGTTTTTTTGGGAAGACACACAAAACAGGGATTGATGAGTCATATGATCACTCTATTCTTAGTTTTTTTTGAGGAATCTCTATACTGTCTTCCATAGTGGTTGTATCAACTTACATTCCCACCAGCAGTGTATGAGGGTTCCTTTTGCTCCACAGCCTCTCCAACACTTGTTATTACCCATCTTGTTGATTATAGCCATTCCAACAGGTGTGAGTTGGTATCTCATTGTGGTTTTAATTTGCTTTTCCCTGACAGCTACTGAAGTTGAGCATTTTTCCATATATCTGTTGACCATTTGTATGTCTTCCAGGGAAAAGTGTACGTTCAGGTCTTCTGACCATTTGTCAATTGGATTATTTTTGTTGTTTTTGTTTTTGTTGTTGTTGACTTAGACAAGTACTTTCTATATTTTAGATATTAACCCCTTATCAGAGGCATTCTTTGCAAATATTTTCTTCCATTCATTTTGTTGCCTCTTTGCTTTATTGATGGTTTCCTTTCTGTGCAGAAGTTTTTTATTTATTTATTTATTTATATATTTTTTGATTTCTCATCATTTTTATTTATTTTTTATTTTTATTAATATTATTATATTTTATTGTTAAATTTAATGGGGTGACATTGGTTGGTTTTTTTAGTTTGATATAGTATCACTCATTTACTTCTGCTTTTACTTTCCTTGCCTTTGAGGTCAAGCTCATAAAGTCCTCTTTGAACCCAAGGTCCACAAATTTAGTATCAATGCTTTTTTCTATGAACTTTATTGTTTTGGGGTCTTATGTAGAGGTCTTTAAGACATGCTGAGTTAATTTTGGTATATGGTGACAGTTCACAGTCCAGATTAATTCTTTTGCATGTGGTTTTCCAATTTTCCCAGCACCATGTACTGAAGAGGCTTTCTTTTCTCCATTATAAATATTTTGCTCCCTTGTCAAAAATTATCTATTCATATACTTGTGGTTTTATTTCTGGATTTTCAATTCTATTCCATTGGTCTGTATGTCTACTTTCATGTCAATACCAATTTTTTTTTGTTATGACACTTTGTAGTATAGACTGAAGTAAGGTAGCATGATGCTTTCAGCCTTTTCTTTTCCCCTAGGATTGTTTTGGTGATTTATTTGTTTGTTTGTTTGTTTGATTGTTTGTTTGGTGATTCCATATAAATCTGATCGTTTTAAAATCTATTTTTCCAAAAACAACTATGAGGGCTTTTGATGGAGATTGCATTAAATATGTATATTCCTTTGGGTAACATGGTTATTTTAACTATGTTGATTCTTCCAATCCATGAACAAGGAATATCATTCCATTTATTTTAATAGTGTCTTATAGTTTCACCTGTATAAGTCTTTCACCTTCTTTGGTAAGTTTATTTCTATGTATTTTATTATCTTTGTTGTGATTGCAAAAGGTACTGCTTTTTTCATTTCATTTTTTTTTTTTTGTAGTTTTGTTCTTATATAAAAATGCAATTAATTTTTATGGAAATTTTAAAAATATTGTTTAATTTATTATGTGGACTTTGGTTAGTAAACATTGCATAGGTTCCAGGTATATAGTCCTATAGGAAGCTGATTCTGAGTAGTAAACACATATTATAACACATAGACAAACTAATAAAGAATTGCAATACTATCCTGCAAATTTACTGTAATTGTTATTATTTCGAATAGTTTTCTGGTGGAGTCTTTACGATTTTCTATATAATGGATTATGTCACCTGCAAAAAGTGAGTTTAACTTCTTCACTCCCAATTTGGATACCTTTTATTTATTTTATTTTGCCTGACTTCTCTGCCTTGAACTTCCAGCACTATGTTAATAGCAGTGGTGACAGGGGACATTCCTGTCTTGTTCCTGATTTTAGAAGAAAAGTTTTCCATTTTTCCTGATTCAGTAGGGTATTTGCTGAGGATTTGTCATATATGGACTTTATTATATTGAGGTACTTTCCTCTTATACCCTCTTTTATTCATTGATTTCTTCATGAATAGATGCCGTATCTTGTCAAATGATTTTTCTTCACCAATTGATAAAATCATATGGTTTTGGTCTTTTTGTTTACGTGGTGTATGACATTGATTGATTTGTGTATGTTGAACTATCTTTGTTCTCTAGGATAATCTCATTTAATCGTGATGTATAATCTTTTTAATACATTGTTGTATTCTATGTGCTAGTATTTTACTTAGAATTTTTGCATCAGTGTTCATCAGAAATATAGCCTATATTTTGTGTGTGTGTGTGTGTGTGTGTGTGTGTGTGTTATCCTTACCAGGCTTTGGTATTAGAGTAATGTTGGCCTTGTAGAGTAAGTTGGGAAGCATTGCCTCTTCTCCAATTTTTTGGAAGATTGAGAGAGACAGGTGCTAGTTACCCTTTGAATGCCTGGTAAAACTCTTTAGTGAGACCATCTGGTGGACTCTGGTTTTGGGGGAGGTTTTCAATAATTGCTTCAATGTCCTTACTGTTGATTGGTCTGCTTAGATTATCCAGTTCTTCTTGGTTCTGTCTAGGTAGACTATGTGTTTCTAGAAACTTATGCTTTGCCTCTAGGTTGCTCAATTTGGTGACATATAGTCCTTCATAGTATTTCTGTATGGTCCTTTGTATTTCTGTGGTATGTTGTAATTTCCCCTCTTTCATTTCAAATTTGGTTGTTTCTTTTCTCTTGGTGAGCCTAGGCAGAGGTTTGCAAATTCATTAATTTTTCAAAGAACTGGCTCTTTGTTGCATTAATTTTTTTCTATTATCTGTTCTCTATTTCATTTGGTTCTGCTCTAATTTTTATTTTCTTCCATCTGCTATCTTTGGTTTTTTTTTTTCTTGTTGTAGTTATTCATTTTCTAATTCTTTAAGATGTGATATTAGGTTGTTTGCTTATGATTTTCATTGTTTCTTGAAATGGGCCTGTAGTGATATAAATTTTCCTCTTATTACTGCTTTCATTGCATCCCAGTAATTTTGACATATTGTGTTTTCATCATCATTTGTGTCTATGTATTTTTTAATCTTTTTTTATTTCTTCTTTGATCCATTCTTTTTTTAATAACATGTTGGTTAATCTCCATGTATATGTGGTTTTCCTGCTTTCTTTTTGTAGTTGATCTCCAATTTCAAAGCTTAGTTGTCAGAGAATAAATACACTTGGCATGATTTAAGTTTTCTTAAATTTTCTGAGTTGATTTTATGTCCCAGCATATGGTCTATCACCTTTTTTTAAGATTTATTTTTATTGTTTTTGACAGAGGGAGAGAGAGAGAGAGAGAGAGAGAGAGAGATACAGAGACAGAGAAAGAGAGAAGGATGAAGGCCCAGAGCCGTCTTCATAGTTGCATATTTCCACATAGTTGCATTGGTTTTTCCACATAGTTTTATTCCACAGGTGGGCGTGGGGCTGCACAGGGCAGGAACTAGGCTGGGGTCACACTCCGGTGAGAACCAAACTGGGGGTACTCCCCAGTTTAGCATATGGGTCTACATGGGCTGGGGCTGGGATTCGATCTTCAGTCCCCTGGGCTGCAAAACGAGCGCTTAACCCATTGAGCCATCTCAGCTACCCCAGGTCTATCCTTGAAAGTGTTCCTTATGCACTAGAAAAAAAAAAAAAAGGATAGTCTTGTGTTTCCAGATAGAGTATCCCATCCATGTCAATTATATCTAAATGCTGTAATGTTTTACACAAACCTGATATTTTCTTACTTATTTTTTGCTTGGATGATCTGTCTATGGCTATTAAGGAGGTCTTTAGATCCTTTACCACAATTGTTTTTTTGTCAGTCCCTATTATAGGTCTGTTAGTAGTTCCTTTGTAAATTTCAGTGCTTCCTGATTGGGGGCATATACATTTATGTGTTATGTCTTGTTATAGTTTCCCTTTATCATTATGAAGTGTCTATCTTTGTCTTTGAATACCTTTTTGATCCTAAAATCTGTTCATCAGATATAAGTATTGCTACACTGGCTTTTCTCTGGATGCTATTTACTTGCAGTATTGTTTTTCACCCTTTCACTTTGAGGTTGTGTTTGTCCTTGTGGCTGATGTGTGTCTCTTGTAGGCAGCATAAGATTTGTTTTTGTTCTTTAATCCAGCTTGCTACTCTGTGTCTTTTTCTTTTAATTTTATTGTTAAATTTATTGGGGTGACATTGATTAGTAACAATTAGATAATTTCCGGATGTACAGGTCCACATCACATCACCTATGCATCACATCACTGTTCATTACCCAGAATCGGCTCCCCTTTCACACCATATATTTGGTGTCCACTCCTGCTTCCCCCTTCCCCAAATCTCCCTCCCCCCTCCTCCCCTTTCTTCAGGTAACCACCAAACTATTAAGTGTATCCATAAGGCTGGTGCCCACTCTGTGTCTTTTTATTTGTGAGTTCAGTTTATTTACATTTAGAATGATAATTTATATATAAAAATTTCCTATAGTAATTTTATCTTTTGTTTCCTCGCACCCTCTTTTTTTGTTATTTTGATTGCTTCATTGCTTTCTTCTTTTTGTCAGGTATTTTATTTCATTTTATTTTGTTTTATTTTATTTTTCATTGCTTCTTTACTTTTTATTTTTGTCCATTATTTTACTTTGATGGTGTTCATGATTTTTTTCCTCTGTTTCATCTTTTTTAGTTATGTGTCTCAGTTCTAAGTTTTTAAAAGTGGTTACTATGATTTTTATGTAAAGAAAAAGGTTTTGAACATGTAGTAGTCTTTTTTCATGATGCTTCTTATCTCCATTATTTTTGGAAGTTTAAACCTTTACTTCCTCCCTTTTTATGTTTTTGTTGCCCCAGTTTATCCATATTTATGTTTGGTTTTTGTTTCAGGTCCAATAGTGTCCTTCAGTATTTCTTAAAATGCTAGCTTTGTGCTGGGGTATTCCCTCACTTTCTATATTGTCTGCAAAGATTTTTATTCCTCCTTTGTATATAAAGAATAACATTGCTGGGTAGATGATTCTTGGCTGATACTTTTTTCTTTAATATTTTGCATACCGGATTCTACTCCCTCCTGGCTTATAATGTTTCTTTTGAGAAATATGATGACAGTCTGATGGGCTTTCCTTTATAGATTATGGTGTTCTTTTCCCTGGCTGCCCTGAGGATTCTTTCTTTTTCTTTGACCTTTTACAATTTCAATATAACGTGCTTTGGAGAAGGTCTGCTAGGATTCAGGTAGCTGGAGGTCCTGTTCTCTTGGATTTGAGGTTCCATTTCTTTCAATAGATTTAAGAAGTTCTTCTCTACTATTTGTCTGAGCAAATTCTTTGTAGCCATCTTGTCCTCTGCTCCTCCAGAATACCTATTATTCCTATGTTACACTTTCTAATGCAGGAAAATATTTCTTGTAAAGATCTTCTATTTCTTTTAGCTCTCCAGTCTTTCTCTTTTTACTTTTGTGACTTTTTCATATTTCTGTCTTTGATTTTCCTAATTCTTTTCTCCATTTGGTTGGCTCTGCTTCCTATGTTAGTTATTTTATTTTTTTATTGTGCTGTTTATATTCATAATTTTTATTTGTTTCTTTTTTATGGTTTTAATTTCTTTATTAAAGTGTTCCTTTTCATCACATATTTTCTTTGTGAGATCATTAACCTCCATCTGTACACTCTGTCACTTTTCTTTGATCTCTTTGCATGTTTTTAGAATTGCAGTCTTGAATTCTATCATTTAGCTCATATATTTTCATATCCAAGTTTTCTTTCTGGAAACTTTTCATTTTCTTTCTAAGCCACTTCATTCTCTAGGGTACTCATTACTATTGGAGTGTTTCCCTTCCTAGGCATAAGGCATCTACCTCTGGTAGATATAAAGAGGTTTTTATTAGTTTGTATGTTTGTTTTGTTTGTTTTGTTTACTTCCTAGCTGGTATTGCTGCAGCATCTTACAAAATTTTATATTGATCATTCAGTTTCTTTGAAGTGGAAGACTTCCTAGAAAGTGGGCTTCTCTTTGACTCAGTCACCTTGATCTCTGAATGCCTCCTTTCTGGGAACATATGGGGGGAATTCTATGTCTCTAAAATTTCAATGTAGTCAGAATCTGCTATGCCTGTGCTTTACAGTATTTCTGGATCTCTCTGCCAGCTTCAGTGGGGAGGATGGGGCCAGGGTTTGTTGGAAAATGTGAAGGTATGTTTGTGTCATAGGGTAATGGTGGCTTCCAAGCTTAGCTAACTAAATACAGGCACTGGGAAGAGCTAGAGGGGGGTGGAGCATTGGGAGAGAGCAACAAGAAGCAGCCAGGTTCCTTGTGCAAAGCTGTGCAGTGCTCAGGTTGGGGAACTACCTAGTTCAAAACCACATTGTGTTTCTGTTGCTGGAACATTCCTGCCACTGGTATTCTCATCATCAGAATGAACTCTGGTTTTCTGTTTCTTGCTTGGGCCACTGGCCATATGACCCAGCCATAAACCCCAAGCTCCAGCTGTCCACCTTACGTTTCAGTAGAGATTCCCGAGCTACAGATACCTGCACCACTCTCCAGCAATTGCTGGTGCCGCACACCAGCCTCCCACTCCACACTTTGGCTGTATGCATCACAGTATGGCTGCTTCTCCCGTGCTCCTGCCCCAATATCATTCTACAGTAGCCTGCACCCAATTATGTCCTCCACCATGCACTCTGGCCACCTGTGCCTCCATTTTTATAAGTTCTATGCCTCCAACATGCCCTGAGTTATTCTTTAGCTTGGCCCATGCTCCATATTTTCTCCTCAGTCTCTGCTGGTCTCTGAGTCAGTATCTAAGTGGGTCACTGGATAGTTCTTCAGGCCACATTCTGCAGTATGTCTCACATTGCTCCCCTCCCTTTTTTCTTCTTCACTCCCCTTTCTCTGACCTTTAGGTATTTTCTAGAATGAGTATGTCTCTCAGCTGAGGCTGTGTGTTGCTTAGGGATTCCCTGGTTGGATTTTAGTGGTCCAATTTGTTGTTCTTTCCAGGAAATGTTTCAAGAGATGCTTTTATGCCACCATCCATCTTGATGAAGTTTAAGCCTGCATTGTGTTTAAATGTATACCAGGTATATGATTTTGGGTATTCACCTAAATTTTCATCTATATATCAAGGATCATAGTGATACTTCCCTGACAGGTTTGTTTTGAGGATAAATTGAGATACCAAATAATGTTATAATCTATGCTAATAACTTAGCAAACCCTGATAAAATAATTGAATTTCTGGAAGTAAAATTGATTCAAGAGGCAGAGGAAAAGATCAAGTAGCAAATAATCTGCTTTTAAAAGAAAAGTATATCTTCCACCTTCTTCATAAACACTTCCCTTAGCATTTTACCCACATATTAATTCTCTCTTTTTTAAATCTTAATTTAAATTTTATTTTAAAATTACCCTTTTAGTATTTATGGTAGACAGAGTAGTGGCCTCCAAAGATATCCACAACCTAATCTTCAAAATTTGTCAATATGTTACCTTTCACAGCAAAAGGCACTTCGTAGTTTTGACAAAGGTTAAGAACATTATTATCTTTGATCGTCCGGGAGAGCCCAATCTAACCACATGAGTTTAAGTGGTTATGCAATCAGATGGAGACACAATGATGGAAGGAAAATCAGAGGTAAATTTGATGCTGCTGACTTTGAACAAAGAGTAATGAAACCAAAACATCATCAAAATGGCAGTGTGAGAGGAGCTCTTGAAATCTCTCTTGGAAAGACAACAATTTGAACAACTAAAATCCAACTAGATAATTCCTAAGCAACACAGAGCCTTGGCTGAGGCACCTACTCATCACAGGAAAATACCTAAAGCTGGAGAAAGGGAGGCAAGTAAGAGAGAAAGAAGGGGAGCTGTGCAGAGACACACTGTGGAGCACAACCCAGAGATCTACATGGTGAATGACTCAGAGGCTGACCCAGAGGCCAGCAGAGGAGAGACTGACTGAGGTGAGAGGGTGAGAGCATGGGTCGAGGTGAAGAATAACTCTGGGTAGTTTGGATGCCTAGAAAGGACCAAGGCAGAGGTGAAGGCAGCCAGAACACAAGATGGTCAGTAGAAGTGTGCACAGCTAGCTGTGGTGAGAAACCCTGGTGGAGTGTGAGGGGAACAGCTGTTGTATGGCAAGGGCAGCCATAGCACAATGCAAGAGTCCAGAGTGAGGCACCAGCAGCAGCCAGAGATAAGTGCCTGTGACTGGAATGAGGATTCAGCTGCTAGAATGTGGGTTGGGTGGCTGGAACTGGGGGCCTGAGGAATGTAAGGCTGACAACAGAAGCAAGATGCAGACATTCTGGTGACTGGAGTAATAAAAGCAGGATTGTGCTGTTGACTAAAGCACAGAATGGCCCTCAGTGAGGTGGGACTCCAACTAGAGCACTGCCTGGCCTTGGACATGGAACCTGGCTGCTTCCCCTTGCTCTCTCCCAAGGCTTACCCCACTGACCCCACCCAGATTTTTTCTGCCTTCAGTGAGCTGCTGCCAGGAAGCCGCCATTACACTGTGACAAAAACTGACCTGCACTTTTCCAACAAACCATGCCTGCATTTTTCCTGCTGAAGATAGCAAAGGGAAGTTGCCATTACACTGTGACTCAAACATAGCTGAGTCTTTCCCAACAAATCTTGCCACCACCTTTTCCACTGAAGCCAGCAGAGGAGTCTAGAAAAACTGAAGCAGCTTTTGAATGCAGTGGGATCTCAGAAGCATAGAATACCATTGCCCACTATATCATCCCAAAGAGGAGGTGTACAGAGACCAGGGCAACTGAACCAATTAGAAGCCCACCTTCTAGAAATTCTCCCACAGTAAGAAAAACAAATAAATAAAAGAAATTATTATAAATGTTGTAGCAACACCAGCTAGGGAGTAAAAGAAAAATTGCTGCACATCTACCAGGGAAAATGTTCTCATGTCCAGTAAAATAAATGCTCCAACTTCAATGAATACCCTTGTGAACAGAGGTGCTCAAAAAGAAAGAAAGGTCTCCAGAAAAGGAAATTGAAGATATGGAAACATATGAGCTAAATGACACAGAATTCAAGACTGCAATTCTGAAAACACTCAAAGAGATCAAAGAAAACTGGCAGAATACACAGAAGGAGCTATGTCATCTCAGGGAAAAAAAAATTGAATCTATAAAAAAAGTAAATATAAATCTGGAGATAAGCAACAGAAAAAAATAAAATAAAATCACTAGTATAAGAAGCAGAGCATATCAGATGGTGGAAAGAATTAGTGAAACTGAAGAAAGCAATTTGGAAATGTCACAGAAGAAAGAAGAGAGAAACCTAAGAGCTAAAAGAAATAAAAGATATCTACAAGAACTATATTACTCCATTAGAAACAATAGTATAAGAATAATAGGTATTCCAGAGGGAGTTGAGGACAAGATGGGCACAGAGAATTTGCTCAGACATACAGTAGATGAGAACTTACCCAATCTATGGCAAGAACTGGAACCTCAAATTCAAGAAGGAAAAAGGACCCCTAGCTACTTGACTCTTAGCAGACCCTCATCAAGGCAAATTATACTGAAGATATCAATGGTCAAAGAAAAGGAAAGAATCCTCAAGGAATCCAGGAAAAGTAACACAATACCTGTAAAGGAAAGCCCATCAGACTATCATCAGATTTCTCAAAAGAAACTCTACAAGCCAGATGGGAGTGGAATCATGTATTCAAAATATTAAAAGAGAAAAAGTTACCAGCCAAAATTTTTTACCCATCAAAGTTATACTTTAGATATAAAGGAAGAATAAAGACCTTTTCAAACACACATAAACTAAAGAAATTCTCCAGCACAAGACCAGCATTTCAAAAAATACTGAAAAAGGCAATTGGACCTAAAACAAAAAGTAACAATAAATAGGGATAAACTGGAGCAACAAAAACATAAAAGAGGAGGAAGTAAAGGTTTAAATTTCCAAAGGGAATGGCAGTAAGAAACATCTTTAAGAAATGGAACCCTGGGCACCAGGTATATGGTGATGGAAGGAGAACTGATCTGGGTAGTGAATACATAATGCAATACATAGGTGATGTAATGTAGATTTGTACACCTGGAAACTATCTAATTGTTACCAACCAATGTCACCCCAATAAATTTAAAAATAAAAAAAGGAACCACTGTATATATGAACCTTTCTTTTATATAAAGTTCATGGTAACCACTGAGAAACAACTTAGAATGGGAGCACATAACAATAGAAGAGGAGAAAACAATCATACATATTATGAGACTAAAATAACTGATGGGACTAAAAAAGCAAAGAAGTAATAATAAAATTTTAAAAAGCTATGAGAAAAAAAGATAAACTGACTATAAGAAATCTTCATACATATATCATCACCCTAAATGTAAATAGACTGAACTCACCAATATAAAGACACAGAGTAGCAAACTGGATTAAAGAACAAAAATCAACAGCCTACAAGAGACAAACCTAAGCCAGAAGGACAAACACAGACTCAAAGTGAAAGAGTGGAAAAAAGTACTCCAAACAAATGGCATCCAAAGAAAAGCACGTGTAGCTATACTTGCATCTAACGAATCAGACTTCAAGACCAAAAAAGATAATAAGAGACAAATATGGATATTTTATAATTATAAAAGGCACAATTCAATAAGAACTGATTAATGACCCTTATTAATATATATGCCCCAACCAAGGAGCACCAATATATGCAAAGCAACTAGTAAGAGACCTGAAAGTAAAAACTGACAAAAACACAATTAGAGTAGAGGACTTAAACACCCCTTTGACAGCATAGACAGATCATCCAAACAGAAAATAAATAAGGAACTATCCACTTTAAATAATACATTACAGCAATTCAACATAGTTGACATTTACAGAATACTTCATCCTACAACACACGACTATACATTCTTTTCTGGTGCACCTGAAACATTTTTGATGTGAGACAGCATGCTAGGGCACAAAGCTAGCCTCAGCAAATTAAAAATTTAGAAATCATACCAAGTGTATGCTCTGATCACAAAGCTTTGAAATTGGAGATCAACTACAAAAAGAAAGAAGGGAAACCCACATATACATGGAGATTAACCAACATGTTATTTTAAAATGACTGGGCCAAAGAAGAGATTAAAAAATACATAGTAACAAATGACAATAAAAGACACAACATACCAAAATTACTACACTGTAGGAAAAGCAGTAATAAGAGGAATTTTTTTATCACTACAGGCCTATCTCCAGAAACAAGAAAAAGCACAAGTAAACAACTTAATGTCACATCTTAAAGAACTAGAAAAGGAAGAACTGATAACACCAAAGCCAGCAGAAGGAAGAAAATAAAAATTAGAGCAGAACTAAATGAAAGAAAGAATAGAAAACAATAGAAAAAATTAATGGAACAAATTGCTGGTTCTTTGAAAAAAAATAATAAAATTAACAAACCCCTGGCTAGGATCACCAAGGTAAAAAAAGAAAGCACACAAATAATCCAAATTAGAAATGAAAGAGGGAAAATTACAAGTGACAGCACAGAAATACAAAGGATCATACAAGAATACTATGAAGGACTAAATGCCATGAAACTTTGCAACCTTGGAGAAATGAACAAGTTTTTAGAAACATATAGTCTACCTAGACTGAATCAAGAAGAATTGGATAACCGAAACAAACCAATCAACAGTAAGGAAATTAAAACAATCATCCAAACCTCCCCAAAAGCAAGAGTCCAGGATCAGATGGTCTCACTAACAGTTTTACCAGATATTTAAAGGGAAACTAACACCTACCTTCCTATACTTTTCCAAAAATTGAAGAGGAAGAAATACTTCCCAACTCATTCTATGAAGCCAACATTAACTTAATACCAAAGCCTGGCAAGAACATCACTAAAAACAAAAACAAACAACAACAAAACTATAGACCAATATTTCTGATAAACATTGATGCAAAAACCCTTAACAAAATACTAGTAAATAGAATAAAACAATGCATTAAAACATTATACATCACCATCAAGTGGGATTCATCCTAGTGACACAAGAATAGTTAAACATACGCAAATCAATCAATGTAACACACCACATAAACAAAATAAAGATAAAAACCACATAATTATATCAATTGATTCAGAAAAAAGCATTCAAAAAGATATAACATCCATTTATGATCAAAATACTTAACAAAATGGGTATAGAAGGAGAGTACTTCAACATAATACTGGCCACATAGACAAAGGATCAGCAAATGTCATACTGAATGGGGAAAAACTGAAACCTTTTCTTCTAAAATCAGGAATAAGAGAGGGATGTTGCTTGTCACCACTGCTATTCAACATGGTGCTTGGAATTTCTAGCCAGAGCCATTAGGCTGAAAAAAGAAATAAAAGGCAGCATAATTCGGAATCAAGAAGTTAAACTGTGACTTTTTGCAGATGATTCTTTATAAAGAAAACCCTAAAGACTCCACCAAAAACTATTACAAATAATCAATGGATACAGTAGAGTTGCAGGATACAAAATTATTGTATAAAGATCCACAGCATTTTTACATACAATGAAACTTCAGAATAACAAATGAGAAAAATGATACCATGTCCAATCAGAACAAACAAACAAAAAAAGCACACTGAAGAATAAGCTTAACAAAGAATGTGACGTATTTATACACAGAAAACTATAAGACACTGTTAAAAGAAATTGAAGAAGATAGAAAAAAGTGGAAAGATATTCTGTGTTCATGGATTGGAAGAATCAACATAGTTAAAATGGCCTTATTACCCAAAGCCATTTACAGATTTAATGCAATTCCCATCAAAATCTCACAGACATTCTTTTGAGAAATAAATAAAAAATTGTCAGATATATATGGAACCACAAAATACCCCGAATTGCAAAAGCAATCCTTGAAAAAAGACTAAGGATAGAGGCATCACACTCCCCAACTTTAGTAAATGCTACAAAGCATCAATAATCAAAACTGCTTGTTGTAGGCAGAAAAATAGACATACAGACCAATGGACCAGAATCTCAAACCCAGAAATAAACCCACAAATATATGGTCAGATAATTTTTGATAAGAGTAAAAAATATACAATGGAGAGAAGAAAGTCTCTTCAGTAAGTGGAGCTGGGAAAATTGGAAAAACACATGCTAAAGAACAAATCTGAACTGTGAACTGTCACCATACACCAAAATTAACTCAAAGTGGATTAAAAACCTCCACATATGACTCAAACAATAAAGTGAATAGAAGAAAGCATCAGTACTAAACTAATAGACCTTGGGCTCAGAGTGTATTTTATGAACTTGACCCCAAAGGCAAAGGAAGTAAAAGCAAAAATAAATGAATGGAACTATATCAAAATAAAAAGCTTCTGCACAGCAAAGGAAACCATTAACAAAGTAAAAAGAAATCCAACTGAATGGGAGAAAATATTTGCAAACAATGCCTCTGATAAAAGGTTAATATCTACAATATATAGATTGTATACAACTCAACAACAGCAACAACATAAAGATAGATGCTCCAATTAAAAAATGTGCAGAAGACCTAAACAGACACTTGTGCCATAAAGATATAAAAAAGCCAACAGATACATGAAAAAAATGTTCAACAGCACTAGCATTTAGGGAAATGCAAATTAAAACCACAATGAGATAACACCTCAAACCTGTTATGGCTATGATCAAGACAAGGAATAACAAGTGTTGGACAGGCTATGGGAGAAAATGAACCCTCATACACTGCTGGTGGGAATGTAAATTGGTACAACCTCAGGAAGGCAGTGTGAAGATTGCTCAAAAAATTAGAAATGGGTTTTGCCTTTTGATCCAATAACGCCTTTCCTGTGTATCAACCCCCAAATCCTGAAAACTTTAATTGGCAAAAATATATGTACCCCAATGTTTATCACAGCATGTTTATGGTGGCCATATCATGGGAACAACTGAAGTGTCCTTTGATAGATGACAAGATAAAGAAGTTGTAGTACATTTACACAATGGAATACTCAGCAATAAGAAAAGATGAAATACAGACATTTGTGACAACATGTACAGACCTTGAAAACATCTCATGAAGCAAAACAAGTCAGATTGAAAGAATCAAGAAACATATGACCTCACTCATAGGTGAAATGTAAAACTGAAAGTAACAAACATAAACTCAGGGACACAGTCAATAGTTTAGTGGTTACCTGGGAGTAAGTGGGAAAGTGGGTAGGAATGCTGGTAGGAGGAAGGAGATAGTAGGGAAGGGGCACCAAATATATGATGATGAAAAGAGAGCTGATTCTGGGTGGCGAGCACATAATGCAGTGTATACACAATGTAACGTAGAATTGTACACCTGGAAACAATGTAATTATCAACCTATACACCCATAATAAATTTATTTTTAAAAAGTGTGTGTGTGTGTTGAGGGCCGGGGGGATAATGAGAGCCCAAGCAGATAGAAGTGAACAACTGTTGAAAGCTGGAAAAGGCAAGGAAATAAATTCTCCTTTATAGCTTCCAGAAAGGTATGCAGCTCTGGAGGCCTCCTTATATTAGCCTGGTGAGAATATGAAGCCACATAATTGTAAGATAATAAATTAAAGTTGTTTTACACCACTGTTGGTGATAACTATTACAGAAGCAATAGAAACCTAATACAATGTTATACTGTAATGTTCAGTTATAAAAAACACATGCACAGTTTTGTGTACTTGTTAATGCAGGTTCTTCAAGTCAAGCAGAGCATGACCTTGTTATTTGTGTCAATGTAGAGCAGCATCAAACGTGTTGTTTTTCATGTTAAGATGGAAGTACTTAGTACTTATTTGATTGATTTGATATTCTCCTTACAGTATCATATTCTATCCTTTCTCTTTCTCTCTCTATATTCAATGTATCTCAAGCAATCTGTGAGAAAAGCCATTCAGGTTTATGCTGGATAAATGTAGTTAGGTTTTTAGTCCTGGAATTTGGCATTAGAACATACATCTAATGAACAGAGTTTCTGAGTCCTTTCAGAAATAACTTCCCTTCAGACAAATTCTGCCACCTGGAATATTAATACAACAGTCGTCTTTTCTTGTAATTACAAGCATTTCCTCCTAATAACCCATGATTACAATAACTGCTTGCTTTAATTACTATACAGACACTTATGCGCTATGAAGACAATACTCATTACACATAGACTGCATCATTTCCTTCAGAGAAAAGCACTGCTGATTGATGTCAGAGAGCCGTTATCAGAAATACATTGGCTGGGCTCAAAAGATAGACTATTTATAGCAAAACAAATTACATATATTTAGAAAGAGAAATGTAAGGGGCATATAGAAAATTTAATCAGAAAATTTACATTGTCTATATAAACTTCAAAAAGGATATAAAAGTAGTTTGCATATAAACATTACATATATTTTAACAGTCACTATTATAAAATGTTTTGAATATTTTAAATTATTTTCTACTTATTAAATGATAAAACAATTTGATGATAGTTATAACATTCCATAGCATTAGAATTGGGAGGTAAGTTTGAAGTAATTTTGTTCAATCTCACAATAAAAGCAGGAATTGATTTATCACTATCTTGATACAGTGAGTTTATTTATTGTCTGTTTGTTTAGTTTTACAAACTTCCAAAAACTTCGAAGTATAAATGACAGTAGTTGAAACTGTGAAGAAAGAAAGTAAGGAAGTTCAGAAAACAATCATTACTATTTTACTTTTGAAAAATTGTATTAGGAAATAGAGGGAAGGGGAAGTATAATAACTAAATGAGATTTAAGAGTTAAGTAAGGGTTAGGAGAGCTATGAGGCACTTAGAATATTTATAGCAACCAAAAGAGATTGGGGCCTATCTCTATAACATATTTATTATGTGACATAAATAAAGAAATTACTTATTCTCCATTTTCTGGCTATAAAGTTAGAAAAAAATAAAAACGGAAGTGAAATATCTTTATAAATAAATGCATTTTACCTAAATGAGTAATCTCTCCAAGATCTTTTTCAGGTGTTAAATTAGTGCATAAGATTTACTCTTTTTCAAGTCATATTGATTTACAGTCTATATTTAATTTGTTTAAAAATGATAAATATTACTTTGTAGAAATTATTTTGAGCCTAAATTATTTTCAAAGAAACATAATTTTAAATTCAGCATTTCAAAATCCTGTATATGATTTCCTAGAGCTTTTTCAGAACAGAACAGGTAAAAATAAACCTTCATAATTATTATTCTTTAATTTTTAACTGTTTTAGAAAACTATTACATGTGTGAATAAAGAGAGTTCCATTTAAAATTATCTATATTAGTTTTCAATTAATAACATAGTTATATAGTTAATTCAAGGCATTCAGAATATTAAATATTTTTTTAAATGGTGAAACTTGATCTAAATGTTGTAATAAATGTGAACTAACTTGTTCAGTTTATAAGTTAGTTTACAAGTTACAAACTAATTGAACAAGTTAGTTTATATTTTCACTAAGAAGACTGAGAAAATCTAAAAGAAAAAGAAAAATCTGTTTGGTAATACCAAAAGGCTCCCAAGGGAGAGAAAAATTGCAAGGCCAAGATCCAAGAGAGAAGGAGAGCCCATGGAGGTAAATCCGGAATACGGGACCATATTCTCCCCAGAGACAAATGCCTACTCTGAAGGAGATGAAATAATGGTGAGAAGCTAAGCAGAGCATTTGATAGATTCAGTTGCAGCAAGGCCAATTACACAATGGAATATTACTCACTGATAATAGAAGATGAAACACTGCTATTTGGGACAACATGAATGGATCTTGACACCATCATAATAAGCAAGATAAGCCAGACTGAAAAAAAATCAAGAACCATGTGACTTCACTTGTACGTGAAATATAAAACTAAAAGTAACAAAGAAATAAAAACTCAAAGACACAGTCAATAGTTTAGTAGGAGGGAAAACTGGGATGGTTCAACAGGTTGAGCAGTCGCTTTGTAGCCCTGAAGCCTAGGGATCGAATCCCAGCCCTAGCATAGGCAGACCCATATGGTGAAATGTGGTGTGCGGGAGGTTTCCAACCCGGTTCCTGCCCTGCTCAGCCCTGCGCACCAGTGGAGTGAAACTATATGGAAAACAGATGCTGTCAACTGTGTAGACTGCTCTGGGCCCTCCCCCCATTTTTCTCTCTCTCTCTATCTGTCTCTTTCTCTGTCAAAAAACAATAAAAATAAATCTTTAAAAAGTAGTTTAGTGGGTTACCTGAGGGTAGAGGAGTGGGTCGGAGAGGAGAAAAAGTGGTAGGGGCATAGGGAGGGGCATCAAATATATGGTGATGGAAAGAGAACTGACTTTGAGTGGTGAGCACACAAGGAGATATGTAGATGATGTAATGTAGAATTTTACACCTGGAACCTATGTAATTTTTACCAATGTCACTCCAATCATTTCAACAATTAAAAAATATTAAAATAAAACGTAACAAAGATAAACTTCCATCCAAAACCCATAAAAGATAAGTTGTGATAAATACATCAGGATTAATTTAGAACCCAAAAGGACTATATTTTTAGAAATAAGAAAAAATGGATGTAAACTGTCATTAAAGAGAGAATGTAGAAGAATAAAAACGAAATATACTAAAGAAAATAAAAAAGTTAATAAAATAGAAAATAAAAATACATTGGAAATGGATCTATAATTCAAATATCCTGCAAATATACAATGTTGAGCCAAAGAAGCCAAGGCCCAAGTAGTATACATAGTCAATGATTCCATCTCTGCATATTTTTAGAATAGACAGATCTAATCTAGGATTTTAGAAGTCAGGATAGTAGTACATTTGGGAGGAGAGAAAGAGTATGATTCGTATAAGTCCCAATGAAAGTAATAGAAATACTCTCTTTTTGACTTTTACAATAACTATGTAACTTTATTCACAGTGTGCAATTCATTAAGCTGTACGTTTCTGATCTATGCACTTTTCTTGTGTGTGTTAGTGAGTAAAATTGATAGAAAAGAACTTTAACAAAACAACTGGCAATTATATAACTTTAAGCAAAAAAGGACACTAATTTTCTTTTAAAGGGTAAACAATGAGTCTGTTTTACTTTAATTTCAGAATTGTAGTGGACTTATGTATACAGTGTACAATGTATACTACACAATAATAATTTTTTAAACAAAAATTAGAGTTTTTCACAATCTACTCAAAAATCTCAATGGTGTCTTTTTACTCTTAGAACAAAACCTGGGAGACATCATCAAGATGACAGTATGAGAGCAATTCTTGAAACCTCTCTAGGAAAGAACAAGTTGAACAACTAAAATTCAACTAGAGAATCTCAAAGCAACACATAGCCTCAGCTGAGGGACCCACTCATCACAAGAAAATACCTACATTTGGAGAAAGGGGGGCAAGTGAGAGAGAAAGAAAAGGAACAGTGCAGAGACATGCCATGGAGTGCAACCCAAAGACCTACCTGGTAATGGACCCAGAAGCTGACCCAGAGGCAAGCAGAGGAGAGACTGACTGAGGTTAGAGCATGGGGGCACTGGTCAAGGTGCAAACTCTGGGTGGGTGGGAGGCCTAGAATGGACAAAAGCAAGAGATGCAGGCAGCGAGAAGGTGGAGTGGATGGCACAAGTAGGTGCAGCTGACTGTGATGAGATGCTGCTGCAGGAGTGCTGGGAGAGCAGCTATGGCATGGCAAGGCAGACGTAGCTCAGTGCAGGAGGCCAGTGAGGAGCACCAGCAGCCACCAGGGATCAGCACATGTGACCAGAGTGAGGATCTGGCTGTCAGAGTGTGGGTTGGGTGGCACTGGAGCTAGGGGCCCATGAAGCATGATACCAGTGACCAGAGCAGGAGCTGGGTGCTCTGGAGGCTAGAGTACCTTTAGCAGGAATGTGCTGGCAGCTGAGTCATAGATCTCTCAGTGAGGTGGGGCCCCAGCCAGAGCACTGAGTAGCCTTGGACACAAAGCCTGGTTGCTTCCCCTTGCTCTGTCCTAAATCTTGCCCTGCAGCATTGTCCACAGCCTGCCTTCAAGGAGCTGCTGCCAGGAAACTGCCATTACCCTGTGATGCAAACAGACCTGCACCTTTCCCAAAAAACCACTGCCCCACATTTTCCTCTGAAATCAGCAGAGAGAAGCCGCCATTAACATGTGATGCAAGCAGACCTGTGCATTTATAAACAAACCCCATCTCACCTTTCCAGCTGAAGCTGGCAGAGGAATCGAGGAAAACTGAAACACAGATGTGGCAGCTTATGACTGCAGTAGGATCTTGGAGGCATAGAATACCATTGCCCGCCATATCTTCCCAAAGATAAGGCATACAGAGACTATAGTGACTGAGTCAAAGAGAAGCCCACTTTTAGAAAGTCTCCCACTGTGAGAAAACTAAATAAGTAAGAGGTAATATTATAAGACATTGCAGCAACCTCAGCTAGGAAGTAAAAGAAAGATTTCTACATATCTACCAGGAAGAAGTCCTCATGTCCAGAAAAATAAATGCTCCAATAGCAATGAATACCCTTGTAAACAAAGGTGCTCAAAAAGAAAATGAAAAATCTTTAGAACAGGAACTTGAAGATATGGGAACATAAGAGCTAAATGATATAGAATTCATGACTGCATTTCTGAAAACACTCAAAGAGATCAAAGAAAATTGGTAAAGTACACAAAGAGAGCTAAGTGATCTCAAAATGAAATTGAATCTATTTAAAAAAGCAAATATAAATTCTTGAGATAGCAAACACAATAAAAGGAATGAAAAATGAAATAGCTAACAGAAAGCAGAGCTGTCCAGATGAAGGAAAGAAATACTGAAATCAAGAACAGAAATTTGGAAATGTAACAGAAGGAAGAAGAGAGAGATGTAAGAGCTAAAAGATATGAAAGATATCTATGAGAACTATCTGACTCCATTAGAAAGAATAACATAAGGTTAACAGGTATTCAAGAGAGAGCAGACGATGAGATGGGCAGAGAGAATTTGTTCAGATAAATAGTAGATGAGAACTTCCCAAACCTATGGAAAGTACTAGATCCTCAAATTCAAAAAGGAAACAGGACCCCTAGCTACTTCTGGCAGACCCTCTCCAAGGTACATTATATTGAAGATGTAAAAGTTCAAAGACAAAGAAAGATTCTTCAAGGCAACCAGAAAACACAGCACCATAACAAATAAGAAAAAAAAAAAAAAAAAAAAGCCCATCAGAATATCATCAGATTTCTCAACAGAAAGCTCTACAAGACAGAAGGGACTGGAATCAAGTGTTCAAAATATTAAAGAACAAAAAAATCCTAACCTAAAATCACCTACACAGTAGAGCTATTCCTTACATATAAAGGCAGAATTAAAGACCTTTTCAGACATACAGAAACTGATGGAATTCTCCAGCACAAGGACAGCATTTCAAGAAATACTGATAGAAACAATTGGACCTAAACCAAACAATAAACAAACAAATAAATAAATAAATAAATAAATAAATAAAAATAAAATGGATAAACTGGAACAACAAAAACATAACAGGGGAGGAAGTAAAGGAATAAATTTCCAAAGAGAATACAGATAAGAAGCATCCTTAAGTAAAGGAACCACTGCATACATGAAACTTTCTTTTAAATAAAGTTCATGGTAACTACTCAAAAAGAACTTAGAACTGGGACACATAACAAATAAAAGACAGAAAATTGAGAAAAAATGTCATAAATACATTAAACTAAAATAACTAATGAGAATAAAAAAGCAAAGAAGCAATCAAAGGAAAGAGCTATCACAAAATAAAAGGTAAAATAGGAGAAGAAAGATGGCGTCATGAGAGGAGAACAACGATAACTGCCTGGAAAGGGACTTATGAACAAAGGGGACTCAACAGGGGAAACCCTGAGAAGCGCCCTCTTTTGAGAGAACCACACAATTCAGAACAACACCCAAAGGTTAGAGGAAAAAGGAGAGAGCAGCAGAGGGAAGGGGAAGGAGCAGTTCGGGGACAGGAATGTGGAGCGCGGCCTGGGGCTGGCAAAAACAAAGGGGGATTGAGGGACTATGGTCAAAGTGGAGCTGGATTGAGGGCAGGCTGGAAGCCGAGACCTAAGGAGCATGGAAGCCCCACAGAAATGTGGACAATTTAACATCCGAACCCAAGGGGCTGCATGCAGAGCCCTAATCAGATCACGAAGCCTGAGGTAGAACAGGGACTGTGGAGCAGGGTGGCTGCACTTCCCCGCAGGCAGGGTTAGAGTAGGGAATCAGCCCACAGCAGCTCAGCACCCCTGATTTACGGAGGAGATTGACTGTGAGGGAGCACCTTTTGAAAACAGGGCTCTCGGAGTGAGGGCCGTGGCTACATTAGACGTGCTCAGAGTGAATCCAGCAATCTCAGGAACTCTGCAGAGTTGTTGGCCTAGTGCGGCTGCTGGCCCAGCCTTAGCCAAGCCCACAGACTCGCAGACGTGATTAAAGGGAGAAAGCCCGAGCTGCTCGCCCTGCCCTCGTGCACACCTGTGGAGCTGCTGCCCCCAGACGCGATTAGAAGGAAAAAGCCCGAACTGCATGCCCTGCCAACACCCCTGCCGAGCTGCCGCCCTGGCTGCTGGCTCACAGATGCGGTTAGAGGGGAGAAAGCCCAAGCCTCTCACTCCGCTGGCACTGAACCACCAGCCTCCCTGCGCACAGAGGAATCTGCTACTGTGTCTCAGGACTGCCCTAAGTCCTACCCACAAGCTTCCACCCCGGAACAACACCTTCACTACCCTGCCTTCTAATGACTAAAACTGCAACCTAAAGAACAGCCCCAAGGCACAGAACTGACTGCTTCCCCCAACCCTCTCCCAAAATCTCCTCCTCCCACAACTGAGAAGCCCACCTGATAGGAAAACCCCCAGTGGGAAAGCATACTCATGCGCAGAGAAAAAAGAACCACATCACACACAATGCACACTTCAGCATCCAAAGCCCCTCCAGAAGATCAGGGGCATTCTTTAGTAAAGGAGCTTGCACACTTGGAATCAAATCTAAGTAAAACAGAATTCAGAGCTGCAATAAACAAGACACTCAGAGAGCTCACTCAATGCTGGCAAAGTACCCAGACACAGTTAAATGACCTCAACAAGAAATTTTCTGAGCAAA
>PVKE010021210.1:0-26748 GCA_004027555.1 Craseonycteris thonglongyai | reverse complement strand
TGATAATAAATCACCATTACCACTAGTAACTACCATAGTCAGAATGAAGCTTTTCTACTTCTGCTAAATAGACACATACATACATTTTTATGTGTGTGAGAATATGTGCGTATGCAGATAATAACATTTACAGGTGTGGATATATGTGTACACATTCAAATTGGGTTCTATAGTCATAGAAAGCATTAAGTTCCTAAATTCTATTTTATAAATAAAAAGTGATGCTCTACTAGTTAACACAAGAGTTAAACATCTGGTTTTAAATAAATAATTATATTTTGTCAATATACATTGTCAATATAATGAGGATGGTTACATGGCTAAATAATTCTTTCTGGACAGTGTATGTATGTGTGTATATATATATATATGTGTGTGTGTGTGTGTGTGTGTGTGTGTGTGTGTATATATATATATATATATATATAATTATTGAGAGCTTTGTTAATATTCACCTCCAGAGCTATTATTATTAAATTATAACATGTGTTTTAGGTGGACCATAACTAACATGTGGAGAGCCCAACTTAAAAAAATAATATACCTTCAACAGCAGTATGACTAGTGCTTACTTCTTATTTATTTAACTCCATTTTGTTCTATGAGGTGTATGTGTATGCTCATTGTATCATAACCAGTTTCCAGTCCTATTTTATGAAAGAGGTGAAACTATTTATCCATTGGTCTTCCTCAGTTTAATTTTGTGTCAGAGAAAATATAGTTACTTTAAATTACTAAATAAAATTCTCTGATGTCAGGGTACACAAAATTAATGCTAAAATATAACTTATCCCAGTAGAAACTGATAATCAAAAGCAATTACAGGTGTTTCCTTCAGAAAATCTCAAGTCAGTAACCACTGTAGGTGAAATAGGATCTTACCAACCTGGCTAGTCCAGTGATTACTGAGATTCTACCTCAATTCAATGAAAGTGAGTTTATATTAAGGGACTGCTGTGAATTCTGTTTCTATCTGTTACCACCAGCAAATCAGGAGTCCTCTTGAGTTGTGTTCATTCAGGAGAGTAAATCAGATATTGAGAATCAATCAACCATTAATCTAGTGCCTGGAGTCTACGTTGTAGCTGAATCCCCTTACACAGTCTCTTGTGAATTATATCAACCATATATCAAAGTCACCTTCCCTGGTTTGAAGGTATACATTTGTGGCTGGGCTGAGACAGAATGAGTAGGCCTCTGGGGATGTGAATAAACTACCGGTAGCCGCTAAAACCAGGCAGTAGTATCTTGACTATTCAAACACTGAAAACCCTAGAGAGAAGAAAATATACAGATTTCCCACGGCACGACAGCATAAAGAATTACAAATAAACATTGCAAAGAAGTAGTGTGGTATAAACATCTTCCACTCAAAAGGATAACACCTATTACAGATGTAATTTAGTTCTATTAGTCTGAGAATGGTAGTATTTCAGAAAATACAGACTCCTGTGAATACACTGAGAATTGAAGGTATCCAGTTGATATGGTCCCCCTAATGGAGATAAAGGTGAACACAGGAATACTTTAGGCAAGGTAGTGGTGGGGAGGGTAAGGGGGAGGATGTCCCCTGGTCAAATAGAATACAAGTCTCAGCTTTGCAGGAAAGGGAGTCTAGAAATTGGGGGCATGGAGAGAAGAAATATGTATTTGGCATTTTCTTTATCTCAAATTTCTTATTTCCAAGCATTACTGTGAATGTAAGTCTTCATGAAGTAATGTATATTGTTAAAAGGAATGAGTGTGACAAAGAAAAAACATTATAGCTCTTCCCACTCAATCCCCACAACTAATACGGGGGAGGAAATTTGATGGGAAAGAAATCCTCAGTATAATATCAATGTGCACAAGCATCTGTAGTTGGCTGTCATTTTGAAGAGTCCCTGCATTGGAAATTGAAAATATGTGTGAAAATCAATTTCCCCTCTGTTTCTCTTCTGTGTCCCTCCCTGTGTGGGGGGATGAATAGAAGAGCGGGGCTTTATATAATTTGATTCCTTTTGCTTTAAGTTTCTAAAATATAAGTCTCCTAAGAGTCCTACCTCAAAACTGGTGAATACTGAAAACTGTCTTTGGAATGTAAAATAATTTGCAACTTGTATTATGCACTTGTGAAAACAAAAGCTGAGAGAAATCACAACTTACTATTTACTAGCAAGTGTCATACCACTATATAGAAAAATATAGATTTTATAAGTGCATATAGATGTGCATTTGTATACTTTTAATTGCTTCTAAATATATTTATTTAAAATTTTAACATTTTTCATTGCCACACAAGTGCTAAAAAATTAAAACCCACAAAAGATAAAGGTAAATACAAAATGGAAAGAAAAATAAATAACAAATATCCAAGTAGAATATTACAATAAAAGCTGACAGATGATGTGGGTGAAGTAATGTAATAGTTTTTTTAAAAACCTGGTCAGACGTCTACAAAGCACTGGACATGAAAGAGCTTATGGTGTTTCCATGAGCAACAGGATGGCATGGTCTTAGATATGTAAATATTAGATCTTTAAAAGGACTTTGAGTCACAATCTGGGTTACTCCTTCAGCTTTTATGAACATTTGATAGTATTATATCCATTGCATAGATGAAGAAACAAGGTCCAGGTAAGTTCTCCCAGAGCAGAGAAGTAAAATTGGAACTAGAAGCAAGATCTTCTTTCCCCTAATGGACTGCCTCTATACTGAACTCATTATGAAATTGACTTACAAAACATTAACAAAGAAGCCTGAAGGTCAAACAGCTTTCAGAAAAGATGGTATTTAAATAGGAGCTCATAAGAGCTCATAAAAGAGACATATGAGAGGTTGTAGTTAGGAAGAGAACCAAGTAGATGCCAGAGCTGTACATGTTTTGTCATGTCCACTCATTATGGCAAACATAGTTGCTATGGCTTGTGAGAGCCATTAGCATCTGGGAGAAAGAAACGAATATTTTGTAAATGGTAATTCTCTTACTATGTATTGTGTGCACTCCGATATTTTCAATTCTAGGTTTAAAATGCTGGTCTCAACCCCTTAACTTGATTTTTTATGAATAAGTTTCCTTGTCAGCGAGAAGATAGTAATAATGATGGCTGAAATGTTTCAAGGTTTTGGACCAAAAAAATGTCCAGGGTTTCTTAGAGGACTGAAAAGAAAAGTTGTGAGTGGATACATATTAGTATCTTCAGTGCAGAGGCTGTAAGGAACTTAATCGAGTAGAAATTGGATGGGTATTGAGTTCTTATATAAGTGAGACTATAATAAGATTGACAGCCAATCAGGATTTAAATTGTTGCCTATATTTAACGAATTGAAAACATTTTAAGATTTTTTTTCCATCCTTTTTTTTTTATTATTGTTAAATTTATTGGGGTGACATTGGTCGCCAATATAGTTTCCAGGTGTACAACTCTACATTACATCATCTATGCATTGCATTATGTGCTCACCACCCAGCATCAGCTCTCCTTCCATCACCACATACGGTATCTGGTGCCCACTCCCAACTTCCCCCACCCCCACTCTCCCACCCCCCTCCCCCTTTTCCCTCAGGTAACCACCAAACTATTGAGTGTGTCCATAAGTTTTTGTTTCTTTGTTACTTTCAGTTTTATATTCTACCTATAAGTGAAGTCATATGTTTCCTGATTCTTTCAGTCTGATTTATTTCGCTTAATAAGATGGTTTCAAGGTCCATCCACATTGTCACAAATGACTACCGGTATATTTCAGCTTTTCTTATCACTGAATAGCATTTCAAGATTTAACATTACATCAGAACATCAATTTACAATTTGCAGTATTTATAGAAACTATTTTTTTAGAATTTAAGAAAATGAAAGAAAGAGGCAGAATGGAGGAAATATAGTGCATAGTCATAAAGAAAGAGGAAAAGAATGAAAGAGATGGAAAGACTAATGGAAAACTCCTTTGTGTGGTAACCGTCCCATCTGAATTTTCTGGGATTAAAAGAAGAGAAATATTTAGCATTATTTAAAACCAACAGATCCAATATGTAATGGCCTATGCAAGATAAATTAACTGCTTATCAAGTGGGGGCTATTCAAACTCATCCAAAATTACAATTGATACACATTCTCCAAATATCTACATATTCAGGATGAAGTCATTCCACATATTTAATATCTATTTGGTACTTGAAGTTTTCAAAAATTAACTTTTACATAACTGCTTCCCTTAGAGCTTAAAATGACTGTAGTGTATTCATAAGCGGGGATGACTTAGAACTTCTATAGGTTTTTAAAATATTATTACAAGTTTAGCCCCATAAAGTCAAAACAATTTAGAAATTTAGGGATAAAAAGAGAAAGTACCCCCTTTCCAGGATTAATAACTGTTAACTCTTTGTGTTCCCTTCCAGACCTTTTTTATGCATTTATGCACACACACACCCTATATATAGATAACACACAATATATGTAGCATATAATTTATTTTCACTTCTGCAATATGTCTTGGACTGTTCTATATGTAGATAAATGTCTCTAGCTCAGTCTAATGTATAGATACATTGTAATTTAACCCATCTTCAATATTTCTGTGATTATAGATGAAATGTCTATATGCATGAGTTTGCACAAATGTATAAATATTTCCACATGGTAAAATGATTCACAAAAATCAAACTGCTTGCAAAGTATTATACTTAAAAATTTAAATGACAAATTGGCTCTCAAAATGTTTCCAATAATATATCAAGTGTCCAGCTCCCCATACTATTACCAGTACGGGACAATACCAATTTTTTTAAAAATTTACTAATGATCAGGATGAAGAAAGGTATCTCATATTTGTGATTTTTTTTATTAAGCATATATAATGTGTTTATTGGACATTTGCATTTATTCTATGCATTTATTGCATATACTTTATCCATGTTTTACTTTGTCTAATAATTGATAGGAACATTTTTATCATATATTTATCGTATATATTTAAATATTTACATATCTACCCAGCATTTAATATGTATGTTACATATTTTATTTTTCAGTCTACATGTCAAATTTGCTATCATTTTCTTTATGGCATTTGATGTGTTCATTTTGATGGTAGAATTCTTTGAAAAATAGAATACAAATGAGCTCATAGAGACTCAGATGGCTTTCAGTGACTCGCCTATGGTCACATAGGCATACACTGGTGACTCAGAGGATCTGACTTCGGTTGGCTGAAGCTCCTCTGGCTGGAGCTCAAACAAGCTATAGCAACACAAAAGACGTATGATATTTTTGGCAGGCTTTATCTTAGTTTTCTTGAATATATTATACATATATAAACACACACACATCACAAACACACACACACATCCATACTCTCTTTTAAAATTCTCCTTTTACTCTCATACATAAAAGACTACTTTGCACAGACCATTTTAGCTTCAGATGAAGTGAAATAGAGCCTAAAATCAACTTTAATTAAAATCAGCTCAGTAAACCTGATACTAGATTGCCAGCGCTAAGAGTAGATTCACAGAGTTTGAACTAGTACGTAAGTAAAGCCTCCAGTCCCACTGGAAGAGTGTCTTAAAAATATCTCTCACTTATAGCAGCCTCATCCTAAAGAGAACCATTAGTTAATAATATATATGTAATTGGCATTACCAGTTAGTTAGATTTAATCAATAGTAAAAGATATGTACCAGGGTTTGAATTTCAGTACCAGCAATGCTATTATTTCCAACAAATTAAATCTATTCCTTATCCATTACTTCTTCCCTCAAATAAACATTACACCACATACTTTTCATTATCTGTTTACTGCTAACACATGAATGATTTGAAACTATAAATTGTATATTAAAATAAAACCTCATTTAGTAAATGCAAATCTTTTACAAAAACAATCTTTTGAATTTACAGTTTACAGGGTACAACCATTCTTAGCAGATAATTAATATTTTAGATTCCTTTTCTTGCAAAGGAGTTAAATGAACTATTTATGATATATGGGAAGTATTAAACATTCTCTTGTGACAATTCCATAACTTAAAATCATTAACTGATTTTTAAGATTTTATTTTTTATTTCATTGTTTGGAGAAGGTGAGAGAGAGAAAAGGAGAGAGGAGGGAGGGCCCAGGGCAGTCTCCATACTTACACATCATCAGTTGTGACATATTTCATTCCACACAGGTGGATGTGGGACCACATGAGGAGGGAATCAAACCAGGGGTCTCCCACATGGACGGTAAGCACCCCCATTGCCAAGCCATTCCTGCGGTTACCAGTTGGTGCTGCAGCCCAGCACACGGGATTGCACAGGCCAGGCCGGGAACCGAACCCTGGACCTTCCGATTGTGAGGCCAATACTCAACCACTGAGCTATCCTGGCATCCCCATTAACTGATTTTAAACCGGAGAAAGCTTATATCACCAGGCTTGTGATAAGAAATTTGCATCAATTTTTACAAATGTTTCTCCATTCATTGATTTAGCATTTATTGAGTGTCTACCATGTGTAAGGCCTCATAGTAGGCTCTAGAAATGCAAAGACAAATTAATTAAAATATGTCCTCATGATAGCTCCCATTCTACAGAAGAAATAGGTAAGTATAATGGTTACAAAACCACAGGGTTCTACTTAACAGAGAAATGACTGAGGGAGCTGGCCACGGGTGAAAAAATTTCTCAACATCTATCTTAAAATTAGTATGAAAGCAAAACATCATATAAATTTTTAAATGAAAAATAAAGGAAATTGAGAAATATTTCCTCATTTCCCTTACCATTATTCATAAGAGTTTTGAATAAGAATATACCATCTTTTAATAACTGACTACTTTTTCCTTTAAGCTTACTATCGAACACGTGAGAAGGTGACCAAAAAAATAATCTTAATACAATTTTATTTGCAGTACACATCTCCTCAAAAATAACATGTCAGTCATATTTTTATTGAACAACACTTAAGACTTTAGCAGGAATAGGCTGTATAAAATTTCCTTTTTCTCATATATCACTCAAATGTTTTCAAAGAAAATATAATATGTAAGAGCCACCAATATAAGTATTATACATTTATTATTACTAGGATTATTTGTATAGTACAAATATTGTTTATTTAACTCTAGTTGACATAGTCTATATAACTGCAGACTTTGATCCACCTGTGTAGAGCCCTTCCTTCCAGATGTTTCAGGCATAAAAAAATGAACATTCAAAATTTCAGCATAATCCTCAGTGTTCTGTAGGTGGAAAGTAGCATTATTCCTGATTCCAGGTGTGCAAATAGAAGTGTATTAGAATGCTTTAGTAAATGCCCACAATCTGAGGGACTGGAGATAGCTTGTATCACTAGGCTTGTGATGAAAAATCTGCATCAATTTTTTTTATAAGATTTAATTTATTGTTTTTGATAGAGACAGAGAGAAGGGTGAAGGCCCAGAGCAGTCTCCATAGTTGTATGTCATCAGTTTTTGACGTGGTTTTGTTCCACACACATTGGCGGAGGCCGTGCAGGGCAGTAACTGGGCTGGGGGTCTCCCACATGGGAAGCACACCCTAGTTCAGCATATGGGTCTGCGCATGCTGGAGTCAGGATTCGATTCTCTGTCCCAGGGCCTGAAAAGTGAGTGCCTAACCTGATAAGCCATCCCAGCTTCCCCTGCATCAATTTTTACAAACGCTTCTCCATTCATTGATTCAGCATTTATTGTCTACCTTGTGACAGGCCTTATACTAGGCTCTGGAAGTGCAAACACAAATTAGTTAAAATATATGTCATCATGGTAGTTCCCAGCTTATCAGAAGAAACAGATAAGTATAATGTTTACAAAACCAGAGGGTCCTACTCAACAGAGCAATGGGTGGGGGAGTGAGCCAGGGTTTCAATAGCAAGAGGAGGGGCTTCCAAGGGCAGAGGATCTGCTCTGGTTACTTCTATAACAACATTGTCCAACTTGGAGTTCAATAACCATTTGTTCCATAAAGAGATGGGTAGATGGATAGAAGCCTGACCCTCCCTTAGAGAAAGAAACACTTGAAAGTCATGATTAGGTTTGTCAGACAAATTAGTCTAAACAGTTGAGCTAAGGCACAAGGCAGGGATTCATGTTTTATTCGGGACCCTTCTAGTAGCACTTGTCCAGGGAGAATGTGAGGAAGGTGCAGGAGATGAGGTGAAAGAGGTAAAATTGACACACTAAGAAATTTGGATTTTATGATACAGGCAATAGAGATGGTACTCAGCACAGTTTTCTTTCTATATGTACCAAGTTCTTATAAATGATTGTTGAATAAACTGAATGATTGTCCTCATAATAAAAAATTAATGCAGAAATCTGGAGAAATTGATACTTAATTCACGGTCATACACATTATTGCAAGTACTGTACGATATAAACACCAGTATATAATTTGCTCATTCGTCAACACAGCAAGCACTTATGTTAGGTTTATTTTTTAAGGCATCATAGGGGTAGAAGCGAATAATAATACTGTTAGCAGCAATTGTATGTATACCAGGAAGGACACATTGCATGTATTTAGTCCATTGTTTTCTAAGCTCATTCATAGCCACCATCTTATTTGGTCTTTCCTTGTTTGGGAGTTCATTATGTTTTGGGAAATATAATGCACATGTATTAAAAAGCACACAACAACTTTTAACCAGGTATCAAAATTAATGACATAGACTAAAGAATCAAATGACCAAGTTGCACAGGCATGATGTGACTATATTATGGCAGTCATTTTCCCAATTCCCATGGCCTCATCAGGCTGAGACCCTTGATTGAGAGAAACAATCCAAAGAATCTCTGCTACTTTTATGGCCTCATAGAAGTAACAACATTGAAGGCCTTTGACATTTAATATATTATTTCATATGATTACTATAATAAATCAAACCACTTTTCTTTTTGTAGGTGCCTTACGGTCTAATTTTGTTGCATATTTGCACCTACAGTGCTTCATGCATATAAGAAGCAGTTTCTAGAACATGTATCTCATAAAGCCAATTTTGGGGGTTGTGGAACAGAATAGGATGAGATGGGATGGGGTGGGAGAAGGCAGGAGAGGAGTGAGAAGGGAAAGAGGGTGGGGGGAGCCAGGATGGCTCAGTGGGTTAAACGCTCACTTTGCAGCCCCAGCGACCAAGGATCGAATCTTGGCCCCGGCCTGTGCACACCCATATGCTGAACTGGGGAGTGCCCCCAGTTTGGTTCTCACCGGGGTGAGACCCTGGCCCAGTCCCTGCCCTGTGCAGTCCCGAGCCCACCTGTGGAATGAAACTATGTGGAAAAAAACAATAATGTGCAACTATGGAGAGGGCCCTCTAAGGGCCCTCTCCCTTCTCTATGTCTCTGTATCTCTCTCTCTGTCAAAACAATAAAAAATAAATCTTTAAAAAAGAAAGAGGGAGGGAAGAGGAGAAGAAAGGAGGCAAGAAGAGGATAGGCATGTCAGTGCTAGAATAGAGTAGGGTAGAGTAGGGTAGGGTAGGGTAGGGTAGGGTAGGTTAGGGTAAGGTAGGGTAGAGTAGAGTAGAATAGAATAGGTAGGGTAGGTTAGGATAGAAAAAAAGTGTATTATATATGGTAAGGGTATTATATAATAAGCTTATGCTTCAAATATATGTATATGTGTGCAAATATTCATAATTTAAAATTATTTTCTTATTGTGGGTTTCGATCCACAAGTTTCAAAAACACTAACTTAGGAAAATAAGTTCAAGCTCTGATTCAGACTGGGTCACTATCCCATTTTGGCACTTTTGGCTCCTTGGAAATTCAACAAACCACTTGGAAGCTTCAATTCCCTGAGGTAATACAAGGATGATATTCTTTACACTACAGCACTGTTATAAATTTCAAACTTAAATGAACTAATATATGATGTGCCTATAACTGTTTCTAATACCTGAAGAAGCATTAATAAATTATCAGTATTATTTTAGATTGTAACACTTTTGGAAAAATTTACTTGACTGTAACTGAAACAACTTGTTTTAATATTTTCATTAGATACTGAAAAAAATATATAAAGAAGAATCTAGTCTGCTAAGAAGAGCTTATGTGCAATGTCAGATCTCGCACTCAGTTGGAGATGTTATCTGAATAGCATAGAAATTCCACGATTCAATTCAAAAAATATTTGAACTTCTGTCTCTCCGAGTTTAATATTTATGCTTCACATTCATTTTTAAATTACTCATAACAACATGGGAAAGTTATATCAAAGACACATAAACTATAGTCCCCTTTGTTTTTATTGCAAACATTACAGTGTAAAGACAGGTTTCTCTCTCTCTCTCTCTCTCTCTCTCTCTCACACACACACACACACATACACACACACACACCAAACTTTTAGGAGCCATCTGCTATTGAGAACATAAAAGAAACCCTAATATTCAGTGAAAACTAACTTTTCTGCAAAAATTGAAGGACAAGTAACACATTTATAACTAAAGAGAAACAAACCATTACTCTCTGAAGATGTGAGTACTTGGCTGAACTAAGGAAGGTGGTGGTGGGAGGCATAGCATCAAGAAAAGTTACAAAGGAGAAAGGGGGCTAGTTATTATTCACTTACTATTATCTTTTTATTCAGCCATCCCTGTTTCTTGGTAGGCATTATTCTAGGCACTAAGAGTTCAGCAGTTTCAAAAGTCTCTGCCTCTATGAAGTTTATGTCCTAATAAGGGAAAACAGACTACAAACAACAAAATAAATACATACCTTGCTGGCTGGTGTTAGGTGATATGGAAAAAGCAGAGTAAGGAGGCAGTGAGTGTGGTACGGGGTAGGCTGGGGTGGGGTGTGCTAGGGGTAGAAATGCTCTATTACATGGGGTTGTCAGGAAAAATCTCTCTGAGAAGCTGGTAGTCAAGCATAGATCTGAAGACTGATTCATCTGGGAGATGAGATTAATCTAACCAGTAGGAGCAGCAAGTACAAATGTACGGAACTATGGGTGTGCCTGGCACGCTGGCAGTACCACAAGGAGGGCAATGTGGTAGTAAAGAGCAGCAGGAGATGAATTAGTATGAGGAGAGGCACAGATTCTTAGACTCTGCGAAACATTTCTGTTTTTACTCTGAGAGCGATGAGAAGCTATCAGAGGATTCTGAGCAGAGGAGAGACGAGGTATGACTTCTGACAGCTCACTTGGGCTGCTGGGTTTAGAATAAACTAGGGCCACGTGGAGGGGAGCAAGGAATTTAGAGCACGTGCAAGGAGATCAACAAGACTAGTGCAATAATCCGAGAGCCACAGTAACGACCAGGATCAGCTGCATCATAGCAGAGGTGGAGCTCACAGGATTCAGTGATAGACTGGAACAGGAAAGAAGAATCAAGGAAGAGTGTCTGAGTTAGGGTACATATAGAGAAATAGAATATTAAAATAAATAAAAGAGTGAGCCAATAATGAAGGAGATAAGGAAGGAGAGGGAAAAGGGAGGGAGGGGAACTGCACAAGCACATTTTTATATTTAGGGAACTCAGAATAAATCGTACCCTTGCTAATGACTAAGTGTTCACTGGCAGCCGTGGGCGTAGAAGGCCAGGCAAGGTGCTGCATGAAAAGATGAGGCTCTAGGCACCATCAAGCACCTATACTTCTTTAACATTTGAACTTATTACTTGGAAACAGAACATGGTCTTCAATTTGAAATAATTGTCAGTTATTAGAGTCAAAGCATGTTAGGATGGTGTCGTGCCTGCAACAATTGGTTGTTACTCTCCAGCCTGTTAATACCAGCCAGGCAATGAGGGTTAATTGTACTAAGGATCAAAGCGTTGAGCTCCTACAGCGAAGCAAGTGCACAGTTGCCAACCAATATTTCATCATTCAGTTATTTTCCTTCTTTTCTAATATGAAAGCTATAAAAGGAGAAGGGGGGGGGGCTGAAAGTGCTATTGTTAAGACTGAAAACTAATTAGTCATTGCTTCCCAAAGTGTTATGTGAAATGTCTCCAGAAATAATGGTCTGCTTTCCCAGATTTTATAGGTTTGCTGAGTCTAGTGTTCTCTGGAATTTCCTGTTTCCCTTGCTAGGGAAGATTGAGTAAACTTTACAAGTCATCTTGAATAACACAAAACTTTCAATAAAGGCAATCATTTGTGGATTTATAAAGTATACAACTAGACTTGAAATAAGGATGAGTGGTAAATAAAAGCAGTTCTAAGATTGTGTATATGAGTGTGACTAAACTTTTTGGTTATTATATGCCTGAGGTAGTCATTTTATACTCTTTGAAGATGCTGAATGAAAAATTCACATTTCCTTTCAGGGTATTCAAATGTCAAATAAATTATGGTCTAAATATGGTAACCCAATGCCCCTAATGTTTGTAAATAATATGCACCAATTCAATTGTAAATTATATAGTTATCCTTGGATAAAGTTGCTCTTTGATATTAAGTACCATGGTCATTGTACTTTAAGTAAAATACTCAGATTCTATGCTTCCCACTAAGATTAAGTAACTTTATTAGCATTTGTGTAAATGCTGTCACTAATACGGAAACTCACTTGGTAACCTGGCACTTAGAGAAACAGAAAGAAGGACAAACGACTTTTACTCAGCAGCTGCCTTCAGAGGTTTCTATGAACAAAAGGTAATAAATATAAATCGCTGGCATTTCTCTTATAAAGCCCTTGATGTATGTCAATCAATTTCCTGGAATTACTATGACTTAGTGACATGTGACTCATAATTATGTCTAACTTATTCAGAAGAAAGAGTATACATGAGCTAATACTGATCATCTAATGCAAATAATGAGTCTGCATGTCTCCAACTGTGTATTCACAAATCTCTGTGCTAATAGGCGGGGTCTGTTCCCCACTGAGAGCCAGCAACTACTTAGTGAAAAAAGAATCTCTTTTGTGTTGTCTCTTGCCAAAGTTGAAAAATATAGGCTGGCTTGGTGGACGACATGTTGATGTGAATTCATTTAAAGGGAATATAATCACTATTGTTAAAAAAAAAAAATAAACCCATTGTAGCATATCTGGTGATTTCACTTATATGCACTGATCATAAGGATAGTTTTGAAGAGAACTGTGGTTTATTCTAGAAAGAGTCCAAACCCTAGATGGCATTTGCTGGGGAGAAACTTCTCAACATTTCCTATAAATGCAATGTATAAAGAGCATTTAAATGCGAACTCTCCAGAATTGTTTCCTGCAAAGCACTGATAATTTAGTATTAATAGAAAAGAAAGGGCTGCATCCAGAGTCACATGTAAGACTTCATCAAATGTGAAAATATGCTGAAGAGGTCATGCTGTCGGATATTTTGTAAGCCTCAAATTCAATTGAATTGATGAACTTTACCATCAGAGTATCAGAAAGCAGTTCTCTCTCTAACACGTGTCACCTGCCCACTCAGCTGTGAATGAGAAAATGTGTCACACCACTGTCAGCTTTGCATTTTTTTTCTCTTTTCTTTTTTTATTGTTTTTGACACAGAGGAGAGAGAGAGAGAGAGAGAGAGAGAGAGAGCGAGAGACAGAGACAGAGAGAAGGGGGAGGGCCAGAACAGTCTCCATAGTTTTGTACGTCATTGGTTTTTCCACATAGTTTCATTCCACAGGTGGGCGTGCGGCTGCACAGGGCAGGAACTGGGCTGGGTCTCACCCCAGTGAGAACAGAACTGGGGGCACTCCCCAGTTTGGAATGTGGGTCTGCATGGGCCAGGGCCAGGATTCGATCCTCGGCCCTCGGGGCTGCAAAGTGAGTGCTTAACCCACTGAGCCATCCCAGCTTCCCCAGCTTTGCATTTTTGGTGAGCTGTATCTTTAAGGTGAGACAGGTACTTGCTGAATAATCTTAGCTTATTTTAATACAACTTTCAGAATAGAGTTCTTGTGATGCAAACTGTCATTTTATAACTATTTCTATATTTGCTTGCACACACATAAAACTTTCTACAATGATTGTGTTAATAATTTCCCATGTTTCTGAAAAATTTTAATCTACCTGAACACAATCCCTCAAGCTTAATTGAGGGATTAATTTTAATATATCAAAGGTTCAGCTTTCTGAAGACCCTTTTATGACAAGAAAAAAAAAAGGTAACCTACAGATATCTTTGTCATACTCATATTACATGAGTACGATGAAACTTGAACATAGAATAAATATTCTTAGATAATCACAAAATGTATTATTACCATAGCAATTCCGTCATTTAACTATTAAAGGTGAATCGTGGGTAATAGTCCCATTACATTATTTTGATGACCTTGTAGTAAAAGTCATATAAACATTTAATGTCTATTAAGGCAAAATAGAAATAATGCTAAATACCTTTCCTTTCTGAGCAATGGTGTCATTATAAAAAAGTAAGAAAAAAAACTCTGAAAAATGAAATATCCATATAGATACCATATATTAGGAAACATTAACAAAAACCTAAAATTTCTAGAATTTATACCAAACTTTACATTTTTCTACTTATTTTGTCCTCCAAATATTTAAATAAATATATTTTAATTCTTCCTATTATAAAATGCGACTAGAATAATCAAATCCCAGAGGAGGACCTTATTTCCCTAACGTGTTTAAGAACAATTTTTATATAAGAAATTTAATTACTATATTGAAGAACAGTAGGGAAAGGAAAAATTTACTATTTCCCAGTATAGTGTCCCAGTGAGTATATTATATGATTTCTATAACTATTTGTTTAATCTTCATATCAACCTGATACAGTATATATAATTATTTTCATAATACAAAGAAAAAAATGAAACCTAAATAATTTAAATAACTTGCCCAATGTACACAGTCAATAAGAGGCAGGACTATATTTGAACCCCAATATACTTGCCTCCAGATTCTTTTCATTATACTATTGTGAAGGGGATGTTCTTCAAAATAACTCATTTGATGGCCAAGTGAGTAACAGTGAACATTTGGAAATGTCCTGAATTGAGTGAGAAGTGTATCTTTTTATTGTTAAAGATCAACAATATGGACTGTCCTTAACACTAAATTAATACAAGGTCATTGTGCAGGATTAAGAGTAAACAGAAAATTACAGCATGATATTTCTAGGTACTATGAATCAAAAGTCCTTCATAATTAAAACAGGGAGTTTTCTCATTCTATTCAAGAATATATTTATACAATGGTCCATTTCCCCTCTCCTTAAATCTGGGTTGGCCATGTGACTGGCTTTGAAACATAGAATGTGGTGTGAGTGGTACTACGGCCAAAGCTTTAAACACATCTAGCCTTTGAGGTGTCTAGAACCTTCTGCATTCACTTTCTTGAGATTCAGCATCTATGTAAAAAGCCTGGCACTATGAATGATAGGAGGCCATGTGGAAAAGGCCCTGAAGAAGAAGAGGTCACCTTGGACTCGCCATTCCAAGTCCCAGCTGAAGGCCATGAGAGCAGAGATGGGCTACCCTGCCAAGCTCTGTCCAAAATGCACACCCATGAGCAGATAATCGGTTGTACTTCAAGTCAGTACATTCTGGAGTTGATTTATTACACATCAATAGTGAACTAAAATAGTAGTTCATTAAATTTGTTCTTTTAAGCTACTGCTTTAAGTGTTTTGTACTGTTCTGTGAATACACATATTCATAAATATACTCTAGATTCCCCTTGTCCTGATGAGACATCTAGAACTAGAAACTGAATTTCTCAGTATTGTCAGAGAAGAAATAAATTAGGATTATTGATTTTCTAAATGCTGACACACACACACACACACAGAAAATTTCTGTGGTGTAAACGAAGCACAGCAAATACATATCCAAAATGGGGGGAAAATTAAGAATTACTTGGTGAAATATTCACTCTGCAAAAACTGTTAAATTTTAAACATTCATAAAAAGAAATCAATGTATTTTTGAAATAAAACCAAAAGATACCTGTTATGAATAAACTGTAGTGTTTCAGGTAATTGGATTGTAAAAACAAAAACAAGTATTAATAAAATCAGCTAGTTTAAGCCTGTTATAATTTTAGTAAAGTCTATCTCAATTACCCAATCAGTCAGCAATAAAGTGACTTTTGATAGAAAACTGATGTATTTGTAGCTATTAGCTCAGTAGAAACCTTTCCAGAGTACACTTTGGGGCATACACAGGACAATTAGATTTGAAATTTTAAGACCTAGCCCCTTTCTCCTCAAACTGAGGACTGTGGAAAAGCAGTGAAATTATTAACATAAACCTCAGATAGGAAATGAGTCTAGAGAGGAGAAAAAATAACCTTCAACCCAATCCATTCTGAGGTTTGTGCAGTTTTTATTATTATTTTTTTTAAACTAATGACAGGTTGGGCTGTGGCCTGCTGCTACTTCTTTTGCTCTCCAAGTCCAAACCCCATGGTGATTCCTTCCTTTCCCATGACCTCTTGCCAGACTTCTGCTTTCTTTCCCTGCAGGCTTGATTTCCCCTTCTTTGAAGAATGCTTTATAAAATCAATGCCTCATTCTTGACTATTAGAGCGTTGTTTGGAGACCACCATTAGTAGTCAATTGACGAAAACTGGGTAGAGTGGAGTCCATTCAGATTTTCCTCATGTGTATAAGTATTTGTTTATATTCTATTTGTAATTTGCATATGCATTCTTTAACCAGGCTATCTTGACTGCCAATATTAAATCTCTTGTTATTGCTTGGCTGATTGTTAGTTGGCGATGGTTTCTCCTTCCTATCCTTTCTCCCGCTGTTGCATATTTTCTTCACTAAAGTGGAATAGGATTGAAAAAAGCAACAACATAGGGGAAAATTAAGGAAAAGCAGAAGAGTTTACAGATTCTTCTGTCACTCTTTTACTGTCTACTAGAAGACTAACACTAGGAAAGAAAACAGTCTTTAGTGTACTCAGAAGGAAAATAAACTAGAACTAAAGCATGCATTTCCAGATGTGAGAATGAGTCCTCTTTCTATCATCTGGGAAAATAAGTGGAGTAAAAGTAGAATGATAAGATCTGCATTGAGACACAGTGAGAATGAAACATTATGCAGTGGCTCCTAAGAATATTAATAGAGGATAACAGAGAGTGACATTATGCCAGTCACAGAAAAACAAGGTCAAGGCATTAAAGATATACCCAGACCATGAGCTACCACCACCACCGTGATCCCTTCTGGAGTTGGTTCATGGCTCAGCCTCCACACACAATAACAACCAGAATTTCAAGATTTAGTGCTATCCTTACATGAGACTGGTTTCACTCAGGGACCTCATTAATCTTATGCATTCACCCTGAGTCTAATCACAAGGCAAGCTAAGGTTAAGCGTCTGTTCTTGGGGAGCTAACTGCTTATTTCACTCATCTGTGACACTGAGCTACCAAGAGGGCAGTGAAAGAAATAATTTAGGAAATTATGCCCTGGAAGTTTCATATTATGAATGTATGAATCTGTCTCCCAGATTCAAAATTACCTCATTTGGAAAAAAGTTGCCTGTATCTTTCCAGACATACAACAAAATTGTTCTTTCTATCTTCCTGCGTGCTATTGAGAGACATTATACTTGCTAATATTAATATAAGTTTTGAGATATAATATTATAAGGGCAATTGTTTTAAAATTTACTTGTTTCTTAAGTAAGCACGTTTAAACGAACATGTTTTGTAAAATTTTCCAAATGTAATTCCCTGAAAACACTGCAGGTCAATTCATTAAACCAATTTGTCTAGGTACCTAATAGTATAGTTTTCACTAAGAATATACAAATTGGAAGGGTAAGGTATGATAGGACAGAGTGCAGAAGGGATATTGTGAAGAGTACAGGTGAAAGCAAATTAGGGTAATAAGTCAAGATGACATGATGTGTGTCTAGCCACATCCACATTATAGCTATGTCTTTGCCTTAGCTGTTACCTCTGCCTAGAATACTCCTCCATCAGGTCTTTGCATAGCAGCCAGTCCTTATTCAGTTATCAGTTTAAATGCCACATTCTTGGAGACACCAATGTTGACTGTTTGATCCAAAGCTAGCTTCCAGGCACACTTGACTACTTCCTTTGTTTTAAATCCTCCTGAGCAGTATCATTAAGTGATACCTTTTTTTTTTTTCCATTTTATTCACCTGCACATGAGCTCTATAAGAGCATGAATATTATCTTTTTAACTTTTTCCTTGGTGAGTCCCTGTAATCCACAAGAATGCTGACAAAGATTAGATATGTTATAAAAATTTTTGGAGTCAATGAATAAACAAATGTCAGAATGCTTTCACAAGAGTTTCCTTACCCTGCAGTATAAACTTTATAAGTTATTTAGTATGAAATACCTATATTGAGAAGAAACTGATATGAGCTGTAGATGGAACCATACAAAAAGCAAGAACTCTGTTTATTATAGATTATTATGCCAGCACTTAAATTTAGGTACAGTATGATTTACTAAAATGTTACTATTACAGATGATGAGAGCACACTAAGCTTTCATATTGTTAGCTCCAACAATCACAAAAAGTAACATGAGAAAAGTAAGTGATTTCTTAAGAAAAACAAACAAACAAAAAACAATGGGAAGTATACCTATTCCTGAGCCTGAATTCAGACTTCAAGGCAACAGTCTAGAAAGATATATAAATCATCCTAAGTAATCAGATAGTTAACTTGTCTGAAGTGCGGGAAAACATGGAAGAGAGTATTTGTTCCTGAGTGGCCTTCCAATCAACTCCAGTAGTTTGTGTAATCTCAGGAGTTTACAGGTTTTGTTTATCTCACTGGTCCATTTCCCTGTCCCAAACCTCTCTGTAGAATAGCAGAAGTTTCTGGTTTTTACCAAATGGGGCTGTTCTGTCTGTGCCTGAGGCTGGAATCTGCAGGTGCAGGCCTCCAATATTCATGGGCAGTCCCTGGAAAGCTGCACCCTTCCCCAAGTGCAGGAAACAGGCTACAGAAACTTTTCACAGTAATGGCGACTGCTTGTAATTTTTAATGAACCTGCCCAGTGACAAATCCTTGCAGCTATTTTCACAAAGAAACCAGATGCTTTTATAAAAATGAAAATATTTTTAGGAGATCTTAGCAAAAAAAAAAAAAAAGAAAAAGGATATATTAAATAAAAAGAACAGGTCATGCTTTCTCTGGAATGTCTGTTTCCTTTGGTTTCCGAACCTCTCAAAATGTCTTATTTCAAAAATAGAGTGCCATTTATCATTAGCAACATTCTCCTTGGTAAATAAAAAGGCTCTATATTGAAACTGGAGCCATAAATATGTAGTACATAGCATAGAGTCATTCACTCCTCTTTGGAGATTCTGAGTAAGTCTGGAGAAGAACATATTGTCACAATTTGGAAACATCACATGAAGGCAGTGGAACACCGTCTTTGCCCCACACAGACCTAAAATTTTTTCACAGCTTTAACTTAATTGTGACATCATCACCAGTTACTTCACTTGTTTGCAATTTAATTTTTTCATTTGTAAAATAAGAATAATGATAGCTACCTCACAGAGTTGTTGTAAGTTTTGAATGGTACCATGTATTTCTTAGTATATCAATAACAGGCACCTGTATTTATTATTATCATCATTAAAATTTGATCATTATTGTCATCATTGACAAGGCATTTTTCTTACTGGCTGTGATGGTTAGTTTTATGTGTCAACTTGACTGGCCTAAGGGACGCCCAGAAAGCTGGTTACAACTTTGTTTCGGGTGTGTCTGTGAGGGTGTTTCTGGAAGAGATTAGCATTTGAATCAGTAGACTGAACAAGAAATATGCCCTCACCAATACTAGCCGGTGTCATTCAATTCTTTTAAGAGCCTGAAGAAGAAATGTGAATTTGATCGTTTTTAGTTTTGGCTGGGGCATCCTTCTTCTCCTGCCTTCAGACATCCAAGTGCCCAGGCCTTCAGACTCAGAGCAGGATTTTCACTGTCAGCCTCCGTTCTCCCCACAGTCCCAGAATTTTGGACTCTGACTGAATTACACAGCCAGTTTTCCTGGTCCTCTAGCTTGCAAATGGCAGATCATGGCGTTTTTAACTCCCATGATCATGTAAGTCAATTCCTATAATAAGTCATTGCCATTCTTTCTCTCTCCTCTGTGTGTGTGAGTGTGTATGTATATATGTGTGTGTGTGTGTGTGTGTGTGTGTGTAATTTTCTGGAAAACCCGAATACACTGACAATATGTTTATGACAAAGAGTAAGAGGACCAAGTAAATTCCTATTTTCTTGTCACATAATAAGGAGAAACAATATTGGAAAACAATCAAAATCAGTCACTGGTCTCCAAATACTGTTTATAAATATTGAGAAAGGAATTGATTTTTTAGCTGCTATGAAGAAAAGAAAGAAAGAAAATATACGATGACTCAAGTTGTCAATTCAGATATGTCCCATTTCCTGCAAAGATTTTACTACTTGCTTTCCTAAGCTAAAGTATTTAAGCATAGTCAAACAGCTGGTTCCAGAATATGAGAGTACAATAAGCAGTAAACAAAAATTTTGTGGACATCCACATAAGATGGACCACTTAAACTTTCACCAGGTAATGACTTATAAAACAAAAACAAACAAACAAAAACAAACAAACAAAAAACCTTACCATCCATCTGCTATCACAATAACTCAATAAAGCATGGATTTTTATCACTAGAAATGTAGGAATGGCATAGTCAAAAATAAACATAGTCTTTTGAATGAAATAAATTTAGTTTTATGAATAACTCCCTACATTTTTTGTATTCTTCTATGATCAGGTGAAAATATCCTTAAAGATAAGTCCTTATCCATGGATATGTCTTTAGAACTACCTACATAATATTTTAGACTGACCACAATCATCTTATTTCACTAATTCTTTGAAGAAAACTAGATATTTGTGGTTGTAGTGTTTTGATCTGTATGTTTTTATAAGCTTCTTAAAAAATGACCAAGTTATTGTTTTCTGAAAAGAAAAAAAAATAATAATATAAAAATATAACTGATAGCCACAATACTAGAATTGCTTCTCCTGAGTTTTACTTTCTGAGCTGAAACTTCAGTATTCAATCTCAAAGTCTTCCCTCTTCCCCTCTGCACCAAGTGTCAAGAAACTTCTGCTTTCACCTGAGATGGAGTAACAAGAACTGAATTTACCCCTCTACCTGAGACCACTAAAACCCTGAAACGAACAAAAACTGAAAAAATGATTTTCAAGATCCTGAACTCCAGGCAACAAGTAGATTAATCTTTAGATAACAACAAAGGAGCCCTACAGTTCTCTACATTTGTTACATCAAGTCTCTAGGCTATAGCACTGGGAGGGAAAGCCCAGAAGGAGCTCGATGGAATGACCAGCCCTGAGGAAACAGGCATAAGGTCTGAAAGTGAAGGAGGTGGCTAGAGTTTTCAGGGTAGAGTGGCAGAATGAGGAGGGCTTCACAGAGACAGAACTCTGAAAATTTACAGAGGGTTTCCACTAAGTATTCAGCAGAATACCAATATCTACATATATGTGAAGAAACAGCTTGAGGCAGCAGGGGAAAAAAAGACACCTGAAACACCTAGAAGTAACATTGCCCACCGCATACACTGGCTAGGATAAGTCCCTACTTCCATCACTTAGACCAGAAAATCTTATAATATAAGAACATTAGGGAGGGTTGCCAGAATGGTATTGTATCAGTACTGGGAAGTCCTTAGTCCAAAATTAAACACTGATCTAGTTCTTCCAAAAATATCTTTAAAACAATATCTGAAAAAAGTAAAACTGTTTACATGTGACTTTACTGTATTAAAGATGAAATCAAGGTTTGTAGAAATACAAAAATATCCAGCATCTAACAAGTTAAAATTTACAATGGCTGGCTTCCAGAAAATAAGTTAGCAGGCATTAAAACAAAAGCAAAAATATAGGGATGCCAGGAAAGCTCCAGGTTGAGCACTTGCCTTGCAGTCATGTGGTCCAGGGATCGAATCCAGGCCCCCGCTCCATGCAAACCCATAAGCTAAATTGTGGTGCAACTGGTAACCACTGAGATGGTGGTGAAGATAATTTCCTCCCATGTGGGAGGCCTCAAGTTTGGTTTCCGCCCCGCATAGCCCCGCATCCACCTATGTGTAATGAAACCATGTCACAACTAATGATGTACAACTATGCAGACAGCTCTCGCCACCGCCCACCCCTCAGCCCCACACTCTCTCACCTTTCCTCAAACAATAAAATAATTTTTTTATTAAAAAGAAAAGCAAAAAATATATAACCCATAGTGAGGCAAAAACCATGACCTAGCACTGAAACAGATGTTAAAATTAGCAGACAAGGGATTAAAAGTCATTAAAACTGTAATCCGTATGTTAAAAAAGTTAAGAGAAAATATGAAAGATATAAAAATGACAGAAAATTACAATGTATGAGATAAAAAATACACTGGACATGACATATGGCAAAGCAGACAATGCAAAAGAAAAGACTAGTGAATTAAAAGAACAATAAAAATTATTCAAAAGAAAACAGAGAAAAATAATAAAATAATAATAGAACATGAATGAGCTATGGAATAACTCTAAGCAGTCTAACATGTGTGTAATTGAAATCACCGAAGAAGGTGGGAGAGAAACAGAAAAATATTATCTGTGAAGTTAAACATTACAATATTTGCACCATAGGGGTACCAAAAGAAGACAATATAAAGGAAGGGATTGAGAACCTATATGAAGAACTAATGGCTGAAAATTTTTCTAATCTAGCAAAGAAAATATATATACAAGTCCAGGAAGTAAGGGTCAATCTCTCCCACTGACATTTCAAACAAGAAAAACCCACAGAGGCCAGCACCAAGACACATCATAATTAAAATGGCGAAGATTAGAGATGAAAAGAATCCTAAAAGTAACAAGAGAAAGACAACTAGTTACTCATAAGGGAACTCCCATAACAATGTCAGCTTATTTCTCAACAGAAACGTTGCAGGCCTGAAGGAATTGGAGTGAAATATTCAAAGTGATGAAAATCAAGGACCTATAACCAAGACTACTCTACCCAACAACAGTATTATTTAAAATTGAAGGCGAGATTAAAGAGCTTCCCAAACAATTAAAATCAAAAGTAATTTGTCAAAACCAAACCACTATTACAAAAAATGTTAAAGAAACTTCTTTAAGAAGAATAATGGGTGGGGGGTGGGGGAAGAACATAAATATCAATAATAAATTGGCAATAAATACATACCCATCAATGTATATGTGGGAATTAAATGTTTTAATCAAAAGACATGGAGTAGCTGAATAGATAAGAAAACATATATATGCTGATGAAAACAGACCCATTTCAAATCAAAATACACAAACTGAAAGTACAGAAATAGAAAAAGATATTTCATACAAATGAGACAAACAAACAAATAAACTGGAATAGCAATACATATTTCAGACAAAGTAGACTTTAAAACAAACGCTATAATAAGAGATGAAGAAGGGCATTTCATAATGATAAAAGGCACATTGCTCTTAGTAATATTTTATTAGACATGCCTTCTCAGGCAAGGGGAACAACAACAAAAAATAAACAAATATGACTATATCACTAAACTAAAAAGCTTATGCGCAGCAAAGTAAACTATCAACAAAAGGAAAAGACAACCGACTGAAGGAGAAAATATATTTATCAATGATATATCTGACAAGGGATTCACACCCCAAATTCATAAAGAATTCATACAGTCAATACCAAAAATACTCCTAAACAATCCAATTAACAAATGGATAGAAGACCTGAATAGATATTTCTTCAGAGAGGATCATACAAATAGCCAATAGACAATGAAAAGATGTTCAGCATCACTAATCATCAGAGAAATGCAGATTAAAACTATAAAGTAACATCTCATATTTGTCAGAATGGCTATCATCAATAAATCCTTTAACAAGTTTTGGCAAGTATTCGAAGAAAAGATAACTCTCATGAACTGTTGATGGGATTACAAAGTGGTGAGGCCACTATGAAAAGCAGTATGAAGTATCCTTAAAAAATTAAACAAATAATTACCACAGGACCCAAGAATTCTACTTGTGGGTATTTATCTGAATAAATCCAAAACATGAATTTGAAAAGATATATGCACCCTTATGTTCACTGCAGCATTATTTACATTAACCATGGTATAGATGCAACCCAAGTGCCCATCAATAGATGACTAGATGAAGAAGTTGTGGTATTAATACAATTGAATATTACTCAGCCATAAAAAAAGAATGAGTTATTACCATTTGTGACAATATGGTTGGATCCAGACCATGCTAAGTGAATTAAGTAAGACAAAAACAAATACCATATGATTCTACTTATTTGTGGAATCTAAAGAACAAAAATAAAAAAACAAAATAGAAATTGACTCACAGAGAGAACAAATTGGTGGTTGCTAAATGGAAGGGGAATTGGGGGACTGGGTAAAAAAGGTGAAGGTATTAAAAAATACAAACTGGTAGCTACAAAATTGTCACAAGGATGTGAAAAACAGCCTTGGAAGTATAGTCCATAATATTCTAATAATTATGTGTAGTACCAGATGGGTTCTGGACTAATCGAAGGGATGACTTTGTAAATTATATAAATGTCTAACCACTATGCTATACAACTAAAAGTAATATAAAATAGTTCTGAATGTCAAGAGTAATTTTTAAAAATTCAGAAAAAAATTAAAATGTTAAGTCAGGAGGAACCGTGTACCAGGGGACAGGAGGTCAGAGTTCTTGTCCCAGCTTGGACCAATCAGCAGTTGAGTAAATTTTTTCAAGCTACTCAATGCCTCTGAGCATCAATGTTCTTCTCTGTAGAATTAGAAAAAAGAGATGGAAAAAGTAAAGAGAAGAAGGATGGGGAACTGCAAAGGAAGGACAAAAGATAGGTGGACAGGTCATAGAATAAAAAGGCAATGTGGACAGGCAAAAACAAAAACAAACAATAACAACAAACAACCCACATTATTAGGATTAAATATGAAGGAGTTCAAATAAGATTATTCTCTAAAATAAGGATGAAGAGTAAAACAAGTTGAGAAATATACCATCTTCTACTTCCCCATTGACTATAAATTTAAAGAGTAGTCTCTAAAAATGACAAATAGCCTTTTTTCTTCTTCCTTCTCCTTTTAGCCCTTCTCCTTTTTCTCCTTCATTGTCTTTTTTATTCTCTAGTTTATTTCACTTAGCATAATATTTTTAAGGTTCATCCATGTTGTAGCAGGTATTAGAAGTTCCTTTTAATGGACGAATAATATCATTGTGTAGATACCACATTTAGTTTATCCATTCATTTCTCCCTATTTAAAAATTTTATTGATATATAATTGACATACAACTTTTATTAGTTTCAGGTGTACAGTATAATAATTCGATATTTCTATATATTATACAATGATTACCACAAGTGTGTTAACATCCATCACTACACGTGGCTTTAATTTCTTTTCTTGTGATGTTGCCTTTCTTCTGCATTTAAGCTATATTCTTTCTTAATTTGTCCTAAGAAATGTTTACATCCACCATGAAAATATTTTTCTGCATATAAGAGTAAATGCTGATACTCTTATATATTGTCCATATACCTTGTTTACTCTTTAAAGACTAGACCATCTAACAGAAAATCCAAATGTAAAATTTGTGATATCTCAGAGGTCATTTCGTTACTTATAATTTATTTCTTACACATATCTAAAGATATTTTAGGTAGTATATACAATCAATTTTAGGTAGCATATATAATCCATTTTTTGACCAAGGCAACAAAGTGAAAAGTATAGAATGGAAGAGACACATCTTTGTTATTTGGTAAGAATAAGTACAAAAGTTAATTTAAAAAATTTCTTTAATGGACATTTCCTCCCAAACCTAAATTTAAGAATTTATCCTGTGAATCTTACAAAAGTGACATTATATAACGTGATGATCATTGTATTTGTTACATCTTTACAATGAAAGTAAATATTTTTTGTTGATAAATGAAATACAAAAGTTCTATGTAACTAAATTTTTCATGTCTTCACTTCAATGCATTAAAAAAAAATCAAATAACCTTGTCTTTAAAATGCCTAAGTATGTTCATATTTTAGTAACAGCATTCTAGGTAATGGTATGTCTACTTTTTTTCATTGTTAAATTTATGGGTTTGACACTGGTTAGTAAAAAAATTACATATGTTCCAGGTGTACAATTCTAGAGTATATCATCTGTCTATGTCAGGGATTCCCAACCCTGTGCCCGCGGGCGCCATGGCGCCCGTGGCCCGATTTGTGTGCGCCCGCCATTATTTGACTGCATCAGAAGTTTTTCATAAACACTAAGTAAAACTATAATTTATTTTTATACATTTGTTAGAATTTTAAAATATTATTGGAGTATCTACACAGGTTTATTATATTCATTGGTATGTTTGCGATATCGTATGTATAAGTCTTTCCCTAGCTTTCGCCTTTGTACATGTCGCATCTTGTTTAGCCGCTGCACTCTTTAAACTCTCCTCCACCCAACCGGGAGACGCCAAGTTGCCATTTTGATTGCGGTTGTTGGACTGATCGGGTCGTGACGGTTAGCTAGGATCACAGTGTTTTGATATATTCAATTTTAAATGAACTAAAAGCAAGGTAGGTAATCTATTGTTATGGTGGCAATTTGATATGATATTGTAGTTCTATAACTATTTTTATTTTTAGTTTTTTAGTCCTAAAATGAGTGGACCAAATAAGAGAAAACGAACCTATAATTTTAACACAGACTGGGAGGAATCATATTGTTTCATTAATTTAAAAGGTAAATGCGTTTGCCTGTTGTGTGGCAGTAGTATTGCAGTGCCGAAAAAACATAATGTTGAAC
>PVKE010021209.1:0-26760 GCA_004027555.1 Craseonycteris thonglongyai | reverse complement strand
AAAACAGTTTGAAGAGAGATTTCTGCAGTTTACAAATATCGAGCCAATTGTCTCCTTCTGTATCAATCCTTTTACTTGCCAAATAAATGTAATAGAACTAGCCACATGTATTGCAGACCTTGTTCAGGGGAAAGCAGAAGAACTAGAGTTAGAAATTTTGAACCTTAAGAACGATATTTTGCTAAAATCCTTAATATCATAGGACTTATGGAACATAGTTGACAAAGAAAGTTTCCCATTTTTTAAAAAAGCGGCATTTAAAATCAAATCGTTTTTCGGGTCAACGTATTTATGCGAATCTTTGTTTTCAAACATGAATTTAATAAAATCATGATATAGATCTCGACTTACCGATGAGCATCTTAATAATTGTTTGCTAACAGGGTTGTCTTCATACTCTCCTAATTACGAGGCACTGGCCAATGAAATGCAATGCCAAAGATCACACTGACAGATTGATTTTTTTAATGTTTTCTTTTATGTTTTTTTAAATGATTTTATTATACGTGTGTTTTTTATTTACTTTGTATTACGTTTTGTATATATGTTTCTTTGTGTGTATATAATTTGTACAATAAATGTATTATTTTAAAATTATTTTTGTTTATTATTTTCTATTTTTGTTCAATAATAAATATCCTTAGAAATAGCTGGTGCCCACCGCCCTACCGATATTTTAGAATGCACCCTAGGGTATAAAAAGGTTGGGAACCCCTGATCTAGATGTTGAACTGCAAGAAAGTCTATGGAGCATTAAACCCAAGTCTTTCACTTTTCAGGTGAAGAAACTGATTGCTAGAGAGATCAAGAGACTGGCCTAGAGGCACACACTTAGTGATCCATTGTGCCAGAGCAGTAATCAATGCTGGATCTGTAGGCTCTCCCTCCAGTATGCTTTCTTTCCCCACATACATTTCATTTATTCTACAATCTTTCTCAGCCCCATTACTTCCTTATCTATAGAACAGTAATAATAACAATTCTGCCTACCTCACAGGCTGTTGAGAGAATTAATGAGGTAACATATGTGACTGTGCTGTAAAACCCTTGCAAATGTCAGATGCTGATTAAAATGAAAATTATTTCAATCGAGAAAGTAAATGCATACCATAAAAACGGATAATAAAATAATTCACAAATAAGAAATAATCTGCAAATGACTTCTAGCACTTATAATTATGTTTTCAATTACATCTAAGTACCAAATAGGACTAAAGGGAAAATAAGATTGTCTTCTGTGCATGAACTAAAAGAAATCAGCAGGTGAGTAATAGAAATTAGGCAGCTACATGAGGTCTAATGAAAATCGGGTTATGTTACTAAGAGCAGGAATCATACTATGCCTTTTATTTCCCTTCCAGTATTGCCTCATTTTCACAACATCCTCATTAGTAAGGGAGCTTTGACATTGTTATCTTAATGGTGATGATGGGATATTCTTATTCAAGAAGAATGTGGCCATGTTCAACAGAAGTGAGTCCATGGAAAGAGAAATTCTTTAGGTTGGCATTTAAACTATACTCAAGTTTGGGAAAACTCTAAGGAAGCAAAAATGGGAATGGGAGAGAAAACGGAGCAGGTGAGGACCTCCCAGTGGTCACCAGTTGCGCCACAGTTCAGCATGTGGGTTTGCACTGTCTGGGGCTGGGAGTTGAACCCTGGACCTCATCCCTGTGAGGCAAGCAACTCAACTTGTTGAGCTATCCTGGCATCCTCTGGACCTTCTCAATCTTAACTGCACATATAGAAGAGTGAAACCAGCAGTTCCAATGGTCATTTCCATCTCAGCGGCCTTTTCTTTGAATCATTAGATGTTGGGATCTTGAGTAATCACTAATTAACCCCTGGAAGGCACCTGGATCCAACTTTATTTTAAACATAAGTAACTAAGCCCCTCTTCAAGATTACTGCTGTCCCTACACTACTTTTTATGGTGTAGGAACATAGAGGCTAAAGTGGGTGATTTTTCTTTTTGTTCTGTTTAGTCTTTTCCATTTCTAGAACAAATTCCACATAAATAAGAATGTAACATGGCTTTGCTATTCTCAATATATTTAATACTGTCTATTATTTTAATTGGCCTGGTCATTTCAGAATTTAAAACAGAACATGCTCAATTAAGCTTGCATAAGGAATGTCCAACTCCTGGAAAAATAGAAAAAAAAAAGAGAAAAATTCAAATCCATGTAGACTTATTCAAATCACCCATATACTCTTCGCCTATACCATGTTCCTTACACTGACCTTACCTGGAGTTTCATAAAGCTGCCAACCAACCTGCGTAGCATCCAGATGTCTTGTTTTGACTCACCAAATTTCAGACTTGGCTGTGAATCCTCGCCAATATTTTCTTTTAAAATTCAGCATACATTATTGGTTGCCTCAAAGTGTTTCAGTAATGACGTAATAGTCTTTGTTTACAACTAGAAAGCTGAAATAATCCAGCAGTGAAAGCCAATGGCCAGGAAGCAACTCAACAAAGGTTCTTTCCCCGCTCTTGCCAGCGCCAGGTCAGGGGAACACAGATTATGAATTTCCTCTGGGTGGTGTCACAGAAAGCAGGGAGAAGCTGGGCAAGGAGAGGCCATGTACGTGAAGATATTAAACATAGTCACTGTTGAAGCAATTCAGACAAAAATGTGCTTTTAGAGAACAATGACATCTTTAGGACTTCGATAGAACATTCGATGTGTTTCCTAACTTGTGCTTTCCTCATTTGAAGAGGGCTGGATCTCTGGCAGGGATGGCCTCCTCCCTGAATTTCAGAAGTGCTAAAATAACAAGCACTGTCTGGCTGGGTGATTTTCCACATTCGCCCAGTTTAAAGGAAGAAGCTTGTTCTACCATAAACAGTTATGGGAACTGTTTGCTTTGGATGGGCTTGGTCTACATGGGCTGAGGAGAGCCTTCTTACTCTGGTTGCTTGCCAATGTGGAAATTCAATGCCAAAGATTTCAAATCATGTAGAGACATCCTTGAATCTGAATAAGATGGGTTTAAAGAAAGTGTGTCAGGAGCCCAGGGATAGTGGCTTGAAAAGACAGTCCCCTGGGGAAGCCGGATGGCTCAGTGGGTTAAGCACTCACTTTGCAGACCCCGGGAATGAGGATCAAATCCCATTCCCAGCCATACGGACCCACAGGCTGAACTGCGCTGTGCTTCCCATGCAGGAAGCCCCCAGTTCGGTTTTCACCCTCAGGCTCAACCCCTAGCTCAAGGGGGCGTGCCTCCCATGTGAGAAGCGCCCCAGCCCAGTTCCTGCCCTGTGTTGCCCCTGCCCACCTGTGTGGAACAAAACCATGTTGAAAACTGATGACACACAACCATGGTGATTGCTCTGGGCCCTCCCCCTTCTCTCTGCCTCTCTCTATCTCTGACTCTCTATCAAAAAACAATAAAATAAATCTTAAAAAAAAACAAAAAACAGTCCCTTGAAATAGTAGCTTGTGCTACCCTAGCATGGAGCAGAATTCATTGTTATATCAGTGGCTGAATATTTCTTCTCTCTGTTTTTGTACCACCAATGATTAAGGAATGCTCTATCCTGAGACTATGCCGTGCATCTATGGAAGCCTTTGGAAGCCTTACACTCCCTGCATCTATTAAATCTAGAGGGTAATTGTTCTGAGTGGTTTAGCATAGCCATAAACTCCAAATGGGTATACAAAGGTGAGTTGGGTGTGGCTGATAAGAGCAAATTTTACATTCTATTCATTCCATTATTTGCTGTACTCAGAGTAGATGATTCCTATGAAGTTGTGAGTCAAGCACAGGCTCTCTCTGCCTTTTATCAGTTTTTTGACATGTGACCTTGGACAAATTGCCTAAGTTTGCCAAGCCTCTTTCTTTGCCTCTGTAACATGGAGAATGTCATGAGGTCTCAATATGTTCATATTCTAAAACCCAGCACAAGTAAGTGCTTAATAACTGTTAGCTACTCCATCTCTTGAAATTGCAAGTGATGCCAACTCAGTGCTGACTCACCATCAAGCTTGATGGTTCTGGTTAGAGAGGGAATTATAGGAGAGTGAGACATATGTGGATATGCCATCTGCCCACCATACCTCCTGTATGTACCCAATACCTGTGCACAAAAGTGAAATCAGGTTCACTGAATGCTCAAACAGTTATGAAGACTTCCCTCAGAAGTGATCTTCCTGACTTTTATGCAATTAGGTAGGTAGATCAGTTCTGTTTTTAATATTATTCTGTCCTTTCAATGGTTGAATTCAAAAGCTGTGCTTGTTATAGCTGACTCTAACCCAGAGGTTGCTGTGTGCCAATCCTATAAGACATTGATTTATGGAAACAGTCACTTCCACATACAAATTGTGGTTGACCAAATTCATATATTCTCTCAGGTGTGGGACAGAACATCAAAAATACCACATAGCAAGTGGAAGGTGGGGCATTTACAAGTAGCCGATTACTATATCACCATTTCCTGTGCCCCAGCCTCTTCTGACCTCAGCTGCTTTTTTAAGTGACTGATCTATAGCTCCTGTTATGAGCCATATCCCTACACTTCCCCCACACAGCTCCACTAGCCACTCCCTGTCTTAGATCCCGGCTGCCTTCTGTCACACAGTATTGCAGACCATATTAAACAAATCCACTATCCGGCTATTGTTTCCTCTGTCCCTGGTGTTTGTCTTTGGTATGTCAGGCCTATAATTATTTGTTCATTCTTTCATTTATTTAGTCATCCATCAGGAATTTATGAAGGCCCACTATGTACTAGGCATTGCTCTAGGCACTGAAGACACAAAGATGATCCAAGTTGTAGGTTCTAGAGGGAAGAGAAACACAGGTGGATCATGACAACGGTAGCAAATGGTGTAGGGTAATGGCTGGAAATATGGACTTTAAAGCTGAGTCCTTGGATTCAAATTCTTACTCTGCCACTTCCTATCTGTGTGACTTTAAGAGGTTACTTAACTTCTTTGTGTATAGTTTTCTTATTTGTGAAATGGGGAGTGTCATTTTACCTACTTCATAAGGTTGTTGTAGGAGTTAATATTTATGAGTATGTAAGAGAATGCCTGAATATAGTAAGTGCTATGTAAGTGTTTGATAAATAAATAAGTGCAACATGGGAAAGCTGGGATGGCTCAGCGGGTTAAGCACTCGCTTTGAAGCCCCGAGGGCCAAGGATTGAATCCCGGCTTTGGCCCAGGCAGACCCACATGCTGAACTGGGGTGTGCTTCCCAAATGCGGTGAGGCCCCCCGTTCAGTTAAAAAACAAAAACAAACAAACAAAAAAAAAATAAGTGCAACAATAGAGCTATATACAGGGTGTTATAGGAGTATCAAAGTATTGTTTCCATTCAGCCCCATCCCAGGTTTGAGCACCTCTTCCAACTTAGGAGAACAAAAACAACAAACAAAAACAAGCAGACAGACCAGGCCGGGGTTTAGCTGTTAAGCATCAGGGCGGCTCTTAGTGCAGGCCACCTTATCCTCACCTGGTACTTTGTTTATAGAAAGAAGCCTTTTACACTGTTCCTTGGACCAAACTTCCACCTTCGATGACCACACTTTTGCAACTTTGTTGTAGTGACTGGGTCTTTGCCTTATGTTTCTGCATCCTTAGTCTGTTTAACTTTCTGGTCAAGACTTCATGTCCTTTGGAGCAGAGGTTCTGCTTTGATCTTGCCAGTCTGCCCTTGAACACTGTTCTTCAAGTAGGGTTCCACCTACTAGCTGCCAGACCTCCTTGCTGCTTGCATCTTTGAATGTCACTTACTCTAGGATTCCCCATTGCTATGTTTCTTCCCCTTGTTCAGTCACCCACCTGCCTATGATGTTATTCTCAGGACACTATGCCCTGCCCATGCGACTGGTCTCTCCTAAATGTCGGTCCCAAACATCTGCCTGGCCTTCAGAGAAAGGTGTTTAGTCTCTGGTCTTTTATTCTCATTTAAGGGCTGTTCTGCCACCACCCAATATTCCTACTGACAGAAAAAAGGTGGCAAGGAAGAAGAGATGAGTCAGCTGTTCTCTGTTGCTTCTGAAGTGACCTACATAGTTTAGATGTTGGTTCAAAAGGATTTGGCGGGTGATGGGGTGAGTGGGGAAGTGTCTGCATTAGAGACAGCTGTAATAAATAACTGTATGTAGGCAAAGGTGTGTTTAGGGGGGATGTTGTTGTATATGAAGGTTGCTGCTTGGGGACTTTCTCGTCTTGATGGAAATTTCTTTTCTAATTTATCTCCTCAAATAACCAGCCTTGTTCAATACCAGTCCGGCCTGTTGTGTTACTACTCCCCAATTAAGGAAGTCATAATATTGCAGTTATGATTTTTTACCTCAGTTCTTGCTACATATTTTTCATTCTTAGTGTTTACTTGCAGGTTAAACATTTCAACGGAAGATTCAGTTTCCCTTTGATTCAGTTTCCACCCCACAGGGCTCCATGTCCACCTGTGTGGAATGAAACTATGTCACAACTAATGATGTACAACTATGGAGACTACTCTTTGCTCACCCCCTTCTTTCTCTCCCCCCCAACCCCATCTCTCTCCTCTCAAACAATAAAATTAATCTTTTTTAAAAAGAATTATTTATTTTTTATTGTTTTAACAGGGAGAAGAAGGAGGGCACAGAGCAGTCTTCAGAGTTATACATTATTAGTTTTTGACAGTTTCATTCCACACAGGTGGGTGTGGGGCCGCACAGGGCAGGAACTGGGCCAGGGGCCCCCTGCATGGGATGCACGTCCTTAGTGGGAGCCAAACCAGGTACCTCCCACATGGGAAGCTCGCCCCACTTCAGCAACTGAGTCCACATGGGCCTGGACTTGATCCTCGCACCCCAGGGTTGCAAGGTGAGCACACAACCCACTGAGCCATCCCGGCTTCCCCAAAAGAAATCTTAAAAAAAAAAAAAAAAACTGAATGAAAAAAGGTCCTTTGGCAGTATCTGCTTCTCTTTGCCCTGAAGTGAAAGTTCTGAGAGTGAATGTCGGTGCTGCGGTCCGACTGGCTAATGTACAGGGTGGGTTATTCATTAGCATAAGCAGATTTGTTATCAGGAACAAGCAGACCCTTTTTCATACATATCTTTTAACCAGGGCCTAGTAAGCAATCAACTGGTCTGGCCTTCATGCGAAGCTGCACGTACACATTCTTTTCCATAGATAATCACAAGGGGAGGTGAAGGGGAGGCCAAGGCCTTGCCATCCAGGCCCCTAGAAACCTTTCAGTTCAGGCTCCTGACCAGCTCCCAACACACCAGGATGGTGGTGAAGGTTCTCACCTTCCATGAGGGAGGCCCCCAGTTTGGTTCCACCCCATGCAGCCCCACATTCATCTGTGTGGAATGAAACTATGTAAAAAAAAAAAAAACTAGGGGAAGCTGGGATGGCTCAGTGGGGTCAGCGCTCACTTTGCAGCCGCAGAGCCCGAGGATCGAATCCCAGCCCCAGCCCATGTGGACCCATATGCTGAGCTGGGGTGTGCCCCCAGTTCAGTTCTTGCCAGGGCCTATGCAGGAGGCCCCTGGCCAAGTTCCTGCCCTGAGCAGCCCAGTGCCCACCTGTGGAGTGAAACTATATTTAGGAAGGGAAAACTAATGCTGTCAACTATTGAGACTGCTCTGGGCCCTCTCCCTTTCTCTCTGTCTCTCTGTCTCTCTCACTTTCTCTCAAAAACTAATAAAATAAATCTTTTAAAAAATGCTACATTATTTACGATTAAAACAGAATTTGTAAGCATATGCAATGAGTAATACACTAATGACTGGCATTAGTACCAGTATGTTCTTATTTTGTTTTATTAAAGTGCCACACACTCCTCATTCACTATCATTTTATATTCTCATGTACAGAGCACTATAGTAATCATTCTATTAAAACACATGGCTATTTTCAACTGTGTAAATGATTCTTTTAGATGACATTGAACGCTGATTGCATATATGCATAAACTCCAGCTTTCTCTCTTAGGCTAGGTTGAATATATCTACCACATCAAACCAAAGCCACAAATTTCAGTTTGAGTCAGTTGTGTTTGTTTTCTATTTATTTATAAACCCTGCCTCCTCCCAGAAAGTATTTGAAGCCGCTGTTAGTCATCACTCCAGTCCTTAGGAGCCCAACAGTTGGTAGAAACCGGTATTTCTGGTTCCTTACTGCCTGTGGAACCTCACAAGTGCTGATTTTCAGCAATCAGGGACCTGTGTGGACTGGCTCAGATGATTGCCAGTAGAACTAGCCAGTCTAGCTTGCTTCATCAGTTAAGCATGGAGCTAGCCAAAGTATAAACTCTATAGAAACTATGTCTTTCTTATCAGTAGAGAATAAGTTCTTCCCTCTACCGGAAAAAAATACATGCCCAACTTCAAAGCAGTTACTCAAAAACATTATGTCCTCAACTGTCAATTGTCAATATGGTCAACACACTTCTGCCAACTTACAGGCGACCCATGTGTTCTGTCATCAATGTGTACTTTTTTCTCATACAAACACCTTTTCAAGTCTGGTCTTCCCATTCATATATTTTTAGTGTTTATTAGAAGCAGGAGATTTTCCAGGGAATCTCTGCTAAATAGCTGAGTGAACAGTCAATGTTTCGATAGCCTAGAGACACAGAGTTCTTTCTGGGCTATGAACTTGTCACCCTCATTTAACTTTGGACAATTCCTCTATAAGAGCTTTCAGGGAGAGGGAAATAATCAGATTCCACAGAAAAGGAATTTGAGGATCCAAGTGACAATTTTCTCTCCTGAGTAAGAATTAAATCAACACATGACTTGAAATGTGACCCTCTAGTCATGGCATATTTTGATTTTTTGAAAATTCACTGATGTTCACTAAAGGAATGTATAAAAAAGAGATATCTTGATTCATTCTTAAATTTTGTCATGGTTTCAAAGTAGAAGCTGCTCTTGACTTTCTCTCTTCAAACCTACCAGTACTGTGAAGTCTTGGTGGTGCAGAATAACCAGAGCTCTGTTCTTTGGCCATTTGCTGAAGCCCATAAGTGTTTCAACTCAAAGTTCTACCTGAGAGTTCTCCAATTTCCCTTTTGCAACCAGCCTTTCTTCCTGAGATTTAGCAAGATGCCTGGTGGAAAGAAAAGAAGTTGGCAGCAGCAACCTACTCCTCATATTATTCAGGAACTTCACAGTCAGCCTTCCCTTTCCTTCTCCACTCTTTCAGCTCCTGACTGCCAGCAAACTCTTCTCAAACACCAAGTCTTTAGGGAAAACTGTCCCTCTCAAAAGTTTGCTATGCCCTTCACCAAAGTAACTCTATGTCCCAGACCTAGCATGACACCCGGTACACAGTGATATCAATAAATGTTATATGAGTTGAAGAATTCATGAATGAATTATTCTCCTCTGAAACTTCCTTCTTATATCCCCAATTCTCTGAATATCCCTCTTTAACTCTCAATAACTCCAAATATTATTATCCATTAACTATAACAGCTTTTACAGAAAGATTGTCAAATTGAAAGCAGAGAAGACTATTCAGGAATAAGATAAAGTCAAATTATTTCAGTCTAATCCCTATAGTGTTGGGACATTTCACTTTCAGTATTAATTTTAATAAATAAAAACAATTACCTAATTTTATTTTAATTACCTCTATGAGCACATAAGTATTTTTAAATAATAGTATAGAAATATTATCTATCTATACATTTTCAATTTACCCAGAAGAAAAAAAAAATGCCTAAAGAAAGAAGATGGAGTTTACAATGGTGCTGGAAAGAGTCAATTTTTAAAATCTGGGTGGTGAGCACATAATGCAATACAAAGCTCATATAATGTAGAATTGTACACCAGGAACATATGTAATTTTTATCAACCAATGTGACTCCAGTAAATTTAACAATTTAAAACAAATCATATGTTTGTGCTCACTTCGGCAGCACATATACAAGGCCTATCCGGAAATAAATCATATACTCCCTCTGTCCCTTTATTCCCATCTAAATGATCTGTTTATCCCCATAGAACTAATCTGAGGTAAAATTGAAGCACGTACACAAACAGGGTTTGAGAAGTAGAAGGCAAAATATAGAAATAAAAGATGTTGTTGAAATCTTATTATTGTTTTTATAATCATCAGCTGGTTAATCCTACTAAGAAGGCAAAAGGAAGGTTCACTATGCAATTGTGTAACCATAGTACAACTACTCAAAACACTATTAAAGGAAAAAGCTCGGGAAGCCGGGATGGCTCAGTGGGTTAAGCACTCACTTTGCAGCGCCGGGGACCAAGGATCAAATCCCGGCCCCGGCCCGTGTGGAACCATATGCTGAACTGGGGAGTTCCCCCAGTTCAGTTCTCTCTCTCTCTCTGTCTCTGTCTCTGTATATCTCTCTCTCTCAAAAAAATTAATAAAATAAATAAATAAAAACTTAAAATAAAAAAAAGTGACTCCATTAAAAAAAAAAAAAGAAAGAAAGAAAAAGAAAAAAGCTTGGGGTCCAAAGAGAAGCACAGAAGTTAGGAGGACTAATCAGCACTCCAAGACAAAGAAAAATGAATGACTAAAATAACTTCACATGCTAAGCCCTTTGAAATGGAATCTTCTCACTGTTTTCCATCACCTACTCCATACATCCCCCACTTTAGTGCCTAGCTATATGTAGTTTCCATTCGTACTATTAACAAGTGTGAATACTACAGAAGACAAGCCACTCAGTTATCTCAACAACATGTGTGAAACTCAGATAACCTCACCATATGGTGATATTTTTTAACGCTTAATCCAATGTGAAATAATGTCCTCTAGCTATTGCATTATTTCCCTGACATTAAAGGGCACAGTAGTTGTCCTAACAGGACAAGTTGTCATCACTGTGTAATTTGTTTTGTATACTTCAGCATATTTTTAATAATTAATCTGGCTTTTGCCACTGTCATTCTACTGAAGCCTCCTCTCTCTTAAAAGGCATCATTCACCATCTAATCACTAAATACCATTTTTTCTTGGTCTACATCATTATTCAGCCCTCAGTTGCAATCCTTCATATCAGTGCTGAATTCCTCTCTTAAATTTCATCACTGCATTCTCCAGTTCTCCTGCTCAGACCATTTCTTAAGTACTTCCTCTTCTTTCTCCTGTCCTTTAAGTCAGGTTTTCCCTAAAAGTTCCCAGTGTGCTTCTCCCCCACCCCCATGGTTTTTCTTGGTAATCTTATTCCCTCCACAATTTCTATGAATATTATACCTGCATGTCTATTCACATCTCTACACTCAACTTGTCTCTAGACAGGCTTCCAACTATCTCCAGGATATCCACATTTCATTGCTTTCTCAAACTCAACACATTCACGGGCAATTTACTATTCTTCCTGACTTCTGTATTTCCATGAATGAGGCCACCATCATCCCAGACACCCAGATTATTGCAGACTCACACCAACTGCCTCCATTTAACTTTTCTTGGACATTCTTCTGCTCCACACCCTTATGGTGTTTTGCTTGCAAACTCATTTATGGCATTTAATATGTCCCCTCTAGTAATTTAGGCACTTGTACATTTATTTTACATTTTCTACTAGATATAATCTTGAGAAACAGACTGTGTTTTCCTCAACTTTGTACACCCTGCAGAGTCTAGCACGGAGTCTGGCATGTAAGTAGGCATATTTAGCTGAAAAAGTAAAATTGAGCATTCACTGATTTGTTTTATTCACATATTCCACTGTCCTTGGTCATCTGCGGTCAACAACACTGAGCTAAAATTATACTTAATCTCAGTACTCTGAGGAAAACTAGCAAAGAAACATTCTAAGTAATACCACAACACACGGAGTTTTTGCTGTACTGAACTTATTGTGTGTGTGCAGCCCACATTTTCAGTCATTGATTCCACATGAAAAACAAAATCTATATTTGGAAGGGACACAGAAATGTGTGGGGAACCAAATAGCTTTCATATTTCATGTGAAAACTATTTTCTTGCTTTGCTTTCTCAGTAGTAGAATCCCTTCTCCAGTTCCCTATAATGTGTTTGTTCTGTTCTTACTCCCACACTTGTATTGTTAAAAGCTACACTCAAAACACTGCAACTTTAATTCAGTGAAAGCACGCACCTCTTAGGGTGACTAAGCATTATAATGAGGCCCAAGTCAGTTACTTTGGCTGATCTCTTCACTGACTCAGAGTTTTGGTGTTAAGTGAGAATAGATCACAAGTCTTAGGTTTAGGACTTGGTTTTTGTTTTCTTTGATAGCAGAATAAGCAGCATAATAGAAGGTAACATAGTCGAATTCTCTGATAGCCCAGCCTACATTCCAATGCTAGATGTGTGGCTTTAAATCCACCAATGGAAAGAGAGCAGATGTTGAGCTTCTTGTAGCCTGAGGAACTGGAAAAAAGCTTGTACCAACCTGTACCCTGCCACAGAAATTTAAGAAAATTTGAACAAATTATTCTACTGGTCCCTTCTTATGTAAATGGCCACAGACAGATAAATTAATATAGCCCTACCTCTGTCCTAAGGATTTTTCCAGATTCATCATCTCATGAGGAGAAAAAAATAGATAATTCATGCTTGAACCTGAATTATCAAGAGCAGTTTATCCATCTTGACAGCTCATTTTTTTCTATGTCTTAGCTAGCTAGTGGACATCTAACACATATACACCAATGCCATTCATGTGTGAGAAGTTTAATTTACTAAGGCAATCAGGAATGCCACAGCCACAGAATTAAAGATGCATTTACAATTCGTTTAGTTCACACCTAATAATGCTTGACAACATCTCAAGCTTGTGTTTTGACATTAGCCGATTGTTGAACATTAGCTAAAATCGATCTCTTCTGGAAATAGAGCTGCCAGATTGTTTTTAAAGAAGCAAAGTTCAGGTGGTTTCACATATCTGTTTACTCCTCCTGACTCCCTACAATCTAAGTCTCATCTATGTCTTCTACCTATTTTCAACCTCTCTTTCACAGTCCCACAATCTAAATAACTGAACAACTCGCTCTTCCCCCATATCATCTCACAGACTTTTGCTTCTACATGTTGATGTACTATGTTCTAATTTTACTCTCAAATTTCAGTTCAAATGTTGCTTCTGTCATAGGACATTCTTAGACCCCTTCCAACCAATTATTTCACTTTATCTTCACCTCTCAAATAAATATATCACTTTCTACTTTGCATTTTTTAATTATTTCTGCCTATGATAATGTCTCCTGCTAATAGGTAAACCCCTTCAAGGAAAAAAATCTATAGAGGTGTTGTTGTTTGTTTGATTTTTGTTTGTTTCTTTCTTTGTTTTTGTATATTTAGAGCATATACTGCAATTTTTGCATATACAGATCCACTCATATACCTTGAAATAAAAGTACAAATGTTTCCCAAGGTATAAATGAGAATGGAACACTGTTGGTGGCTTCACTATACTTTGTGGGTCAACAATCTGAGTCCCCACCCTGTGGTTAACAGTCATTGATGTGATGAGCATGACCTCTCATGGCTTTCCTCAAAATAAGCCACTCCATGTGTGCTCTGTGCCAAGTTTCTCCATTGTTGGTGGTTGTTTTTCAGCATACAGTGGTTTTGCTACACAATTTTTGTAAGCTGTGTTAGAAGCAAGCATGAGATATGTTTTATAAGTTACAAAAAAAAAGGCAAAAAACTACCGGTAAGTAGCAAGTTGATTCTTTCTACTCTAAGGTAATGCCAGCAATTCTTAAGCAGCCAGCATATGGTCACTAATGCCTTGCCAAGTCTTCTTACATTATCAACTCCATTGATATCAAAGCCAGTCATCACCATCATCTGCTATTCATTCAGTTGCCGCAGAGTGCTTGGCATCATGCTAAACGCTTGAGTAAAGATATAACTTAGTTGTTAAAAGCACAGTCCCTGAGTTCTTGGAATTTCCTTTTGAGTCAGAGCACTTTGGCCTGAGGTGTCACCAATAAGTTACAGGGTTGAATTTTCACAAAAGAGTCAGAAGTTAGATCTTTAAAGCAGTTACATTGGAAGGCAATGTGATTCTAATGATGTTGGCATTGCCTGGAGTTATTTTAGAACACCTCTTGATTTGTTTTTAAAGTCAGCTTATATACTATATTTATCATATTCTTTCATCATATTTTATCATATTTACCACATTTTGTTTTGTTTTAACCAAAAGTGGAATTATCTAGCTTGATTACCCAGGCCTGGCTCCAAAGGAACATTGGTGCTTTTTGAAAGTCACATTTATTTTGGAAAGATGAAGATTTTCCACAACTGAGGACATTTCAAAGAAAATGCTAGAGGCCCTGAAAATCTGTTCTAAACATATTTTGAACAATAGCTGCATTATAAGAATAATTGCGTACTGGGAAAGAAAAAAACTTAGAATGTTTGTGTTTAAGCATATTTACTGTATAGTCACACTTGCATGTTTCCCAAAAGAACTGTAAAAGAAAATACAAAATTCATTTGGAATTTTTTTCTTGTGTTTATGCATATTGCCTTTTTTAAAAAGTATTCAAAGGGAAGCTGGGATGGCTCAGCAGGTTAAGCACTCATTTTGCAGCTCCCAGGTCCAAGGATGGAGACCCAGCCACAGCCCATGCCGTCTCATATGCTGAACTGAGGTGGGCTTCCCATGTGGGAGTCCCCCATTTTGGTTCTCACTGGGGCAAGCTTCCCATGTGTGGAGAGGCCCTCAGCTTACAGGGGTGTGCCTTCCATGAGGGAGGCCTCCAGCCCAGTTCCCATCCTGCATAGCCCCCGCCCATTTGTGTGGAATGAAACCATGTCAAAAACTGATGACATACAACTATGGAGACTGCTCTGGGCTCTCCCCTCTCTCTCTGCCTCTCTCTGTCTCTGTCAAAAACAAATAAAATAAATCTTAAGAAAAAGTATTCAATTAATACATCTTTCTAATGATAATTAACTATATAAGAACTAAAACATTAGATTTGAGGACCAAACTGGACTCAGCCAAACTTTCAAACACCTCACAGCATTGTAGTTGCTGAAGAATGGTCCAAAATTTTTAGTTGCTTCTTATGATACAGTTTAATTTGGTTTTGGTACTATAGGATCTCTCTGATTTTCTAAATCATGTCGAAAATTTTATAAATTAGGGTCTCACACATGGGTGGTTTGCATTTCTGCAGATATTCCCTAAACCTAGTATATAAGCAGTGGACCTTGCACTTGAATTTGGAGCATTAAGACAGAAAAATGGACTCCACAGGGTACTTGAGAGAGCACAACTCAGCCACACCATTTGGTCACATATACAGTGTCACAAGGGGAAAATATAGTCAAGGACAAAAAGTGGAGAAATAGACCCAGTTTCCTGTGTCATGTAAAGGTATATTTTGTAAGGATAATATGTGTTTCAAATACCTTTTGATTTTTCAACTGCTTAACTGACATAATGATATATAAGGAACCCACCTAGGATGATCAAAACAATATAAGCTATGAATATGTTAAATAAAAGTCCTGCAAGTAATATGTTGCAATTGGAAATGTACAGAATTATTAATATAAATATCATCTTTCCATTAAAAAATGCCTTAAGAAAACACCTCCAATATTACAAAAGTAATGGGTTACAGTATTTAATGAAGAGTTCTAAATCTAAATAGTAGTGACTGTAATAGCTCCATTTACTGAGCACCAATTACGTACATGTAGTGCACGTTTTAAGGTAGCTATTAACTATCCTCACTTGACAGGTGAGCAAATGAACCTAGGAGGCACACAGTTGTAAATGGGTAAGGTCTATGCTATGTGGCTAGACCCAAATACTGGTCTTCCGAGGAGCTTGATTTATATAAATCTGTCTCAGTTTTCAAGAATAATTTGAGTGGTAATAAGAGAGAGAAAAAGAAAAAAGAAAAAGGAAAAGAAAGGAAGGAACAGAGGGAGGGTAGGAGGGAGAGAGAAAGAAATACTGCAATACAGTATCCATTGCCAATACTTTTGATGGTTTCAAGGATTTCATCTGCAAACCCATGATCCATCTACATGCTACTAATTCTCTGTTGTTACTACAAGAAAGTACCCAGCCATTTGCCAAAGTGAGAAGGGGGTTGTGACTGGTATAAAACAATGTTAACTCCATATATTATAGTCCCTGCTTTTCTGGAGTTTGTATTCTATAAGAGGGTAAGTCTGTTTTCTCACTAACATATCCGCAGCAATTGGCACAGTGCTTGTCACAAATTGTGCCCAGTAAATACCTGTTGCTGAAAACACGTTGAGAGAGTATTTGGAGAGGAGTATGGGCACCTTTAGGGATGTGACTGCCTCTACTCAAAAGAACCTCTCAGGGACATTCAACCATTCTACCACTTGGAATTTCAATTGCGTTAATAGGTTTCTCTCTGAAGAGGTAAACATAACATTTATTCACATCTTGGTGGCAATGCTTTTATTAGGTAAACAGCTTTAGGAAGGGGAGGGGTAGTCAAAGAGAAGGGACTGGGGAATTAGAAAGTGTAACTAAGAAAAGTAGAAGGGATGCCGGGATGGCTCAACAGTTTGAACGCTTGTCTTGCAACCACAAGGTCCGGTAGTTGAATCGCAGCCCTGGCCCATACAAACCCATATGCTGAACTGGCACAACTGGTAACCAATGGGATGGTGGTAAAGGTTCTTACCTCCCATGTGGGAGGCTCCCAGTTTGGTTCCGTCCCTGCACAGCCCCACATCCACCTTTATGGAATGAAACTATGTCACAACTATGGAGACTGCTCTGGGCCTTCTCCCTTTCTCGTGTTCTCTCAAACAATACAAAATAAATAAATCTTTTTTTTTTTTTTTGAAGTAGAGAAAAATTTCTCTTACTCCCCCCACGTATTTCTCACTCCATTCCAACTTGTTAATGAATTTACTTCTTGGGCAAGAGAGTCCTTCATTAAATAAGACTGAAAAATATCTAATTCCATTATCAATGCTACAATAAGCAGATGCCTCAGTTTGTACATGAGCTCAAGTCTAACTTCTGCTACTAAAACTTTTATACACAGCTGCAAAAGTGTATTTTTAGCCTAGGTTTTTTAATTCACTATTGGTCAGTTTACCTTGGCTTAATTGTTTAACAACATCTATGTTTTACGGTAAGCTATAATTTTCACAAGTTATTTTTCCAAGTGCGTGGAATTTTGAAATATATAAAGTTGTGGGTAAATACAATATAGTGCAAAACAATCTGCAGTCTTCTAAATAGAAATTAGTTTGCTCTGAGTCTTCAGCAGTGTCATGGAAAAAATGATGATCTTACCTTCATAAGTCTACAAGACCTAGCCCTGCTATTATGTGTGTGACCTTGGGTAAATCACAGCTTTTCAGAGCTTCATTTTCCTCATCTGTCAAATGTATTAATACTTACATATAACTTTATAATAGTGTATACCTCACAGAACTATTGAGAAAGTTAAGGTGATAACATATAGAAAAGTGCTTTGTCAACTATAGAGATCTGTATACATATAAGCTACTATTATTGTTTGAAGACAATTATAGCAGTTAGACTAACTTGGGTTCAATCCTGGCCCCTCTACTGGTAACTTGTGTGCTATGAAGCAGTTATGTAATCCAAATTTTAGTTTTTTAATTTGTAAAGTAGAGATAAGAATCTAGACCTCACAGATATGTTGTGAGAATAAAACATGAAAATGTTTTGGAGGACTACGTGGAACACAGTAGGTACTCAGTAAATGTTAGCTCCCTTTCTCCTCCTTGATGCAGCTGTACATGCCCTTTGTTTCCTTAAATCAGAATAGCTTCCTCTGTTCTCTTGCCCAATAATAGACAAGGGGAATCATGACAACATGAAGAGACAACAGAGCAGCAAATCGCTGATAAGATATAAATCATGCTGTTTTACCATCCAATAATAATCTCTCTTTGTACTGGAACCATCGACAGCAAATTGCACCAAGGCCAAATAAACAGCCAAGCAAACCACATGAAGCAACCATGGCAAGGTAAATTAACCTGGAAAGCTACCACAAATACAGGAAGGATATCCCTGAAAAATATCCTTATTTGTACTCAAAAACAAAGTGCTTAGACAAGAGCATATGTTCATTTAGATTCTTCAAATTTTATCAGACAAATGATGTTAGCTCCCTAAAACCTTGTGGTGTCCTGGGCTCACAGTACACAGGCTAGTAGGCAATTTTTTGGGGATTGCTTCTTACCACAATTTTTTTTTCAATGCATAATACTGCATACTCTGCCACTAAGCTCGACTGTGTGTCATCCTAATTAAGGATGCAGACAGGCTGCACAGTAATGATGATTGATGTCTGCTGCATGTTTTAGTGAGGAGGAAGGTGAGGATGAGCATTAGGTGTAGCCCACAAGAGAAATGTGGTAATTGGTACTGCTCACTGCACCGCAAATCTCATCTTCTTGGAATTATAGAAGAGGCACTTAAGAATAGAGAATTATCTTGCATAAAATTGTAGTTTTGCTCATCCTGAGAAACAATTCTGTGAAGCACTATTTTCAATTATTTTCAGTATAAATTAATGACAATGGAATTTTTATCATTTCATTTCAGTTGGGGCATCACAATTCCAATAATAATATTAGTTCATTTTTTACTTTCTAACATGGACTTCTTTGCACCCCCTGTATTTTAGAATGTTTGTGTCTTGAGCTCCATCAGTTTTCTAGTCCGTATGTAAACCTGCGAGCTTGAAACCAGCCATTTTAATGGTAACAGCAGTAACTGCCCTTGAAATAATGGGAAACAGTTCATGAGTAAAGAGGGTGTTCAACAGCCACATATGGGCTCTTGGCCCACTCCCACCATTCTGCAGCTTGATCTCTCAGTAACTCATTTCTTTCCTCTAAAATGAAACCCAATAATTATCAGCAGTTAACAAATGCCAAGCACAGGTCATACAAGTGACTATACCAGGTATATATAGATTTTGCAGCAGAGGAAAGCTTTACCCAGAGACTATACCCACTACTTACCAAGAAACACAAAAAGGGGTCTCAGCTCTGAAAAAGACATGCATTCTAAAAGTGTGGATTCTTAATCTCTGCTCTTCAATTTATCTAACAAATCAAAATGTAGCGGTAAAATGTTCATCAATTAAGGACTGATTCAATAAATTACATCATACCTACACAATGAAATATTATATGGCCATAAAAAAAAGCAGAAGTGCATAAATAGTATGAGCTCATTTTTGTGAGAAAAAAAAAAGGATAAAGAAAAGATGAGAGAGTAGGTTTTCAGAGTAATCACCACACACACAAATGAAACTGGGAAGTGATAGAAGTGTTTACAAACCTTATTGCTGTAATCATTTCTCAACATATACATACATCAAATCATTACATTGTACACTTCAAACTTACATGATGTTATATGTCATATCTCAATGACTGAAAAAAATAAATATAAATATATTAAAACAAATTCTGGTGAGAGACCCAGAGAACATCTCTCCCTGGTGAAAAGAAGGAAGGAAGGGAGGGAGGGAGGAAGGAAGGAAGTGGAGGAAGGGAGGAGAAAGGAAGGAAGGGAGAAGAAAGGAGAGGAGAACAAAGAAAAGGAAAGGGAATGGAAGGGAAAAAAAGAAAGAGAAAGACCTATGTATGTTTATATACACTGAAACTACTAGAAGAGTACATGGAAAAGTCCTAGTAAACCATCTTCATGTATTTGTATTATTTGCCTTATTCACATATTACTTTTTTTAAGTTTATTTTATTGTTTTTGACAGAGACAGAGAGACAGAGAGAAGGGGGAGGGCGCAAAGCAGTCTCCACAGCTGCACATCATCAGTTTTCAACATGGTTTCATTCGACAGGGTGGGAACTGGGCTAGGGGGCCTCCCACATGGAAGGCACACCTCCGCAAGCCAGGGGGTGATCCCAGGGGAGAGAACCAGACTGGGGGTCTCCCGCATGAAAAGCACACCCCAGTTCAGCATATGGGTCCACACAGGCCAGGGCCCAGACTTGATCCCCGGTCCCTGAAGCTGCAAAGCAAGTTCCCAACCCACTGAGCCATCCCAGCTTCCCCCACATATTACTTTTTTAATTCTCAGAAAGGTATGAGTCTAAAGTTCTCCAAGCTTAGCAAACTGCTGCTTTGATCAGGAGCAAAAACTACATTCCAGTATAGACTAGAGTTCTTTCTTTTCACCCCTGGAGCACAGCAATGAAGAGAGAGACACAAAGGAAAATGAGAGTGACAGACTGGGACTCTCTCTGACCATGAGATAAAGTATGAGAAAAGATGTTTAATACACATTTACCTAATAATTTCCAAAGATCAGAAATAAGACAGTATCTGCATGTTGTAAGAAGCTAGATGGTTTTTTAAGGGGGAGAAGAGAGGTCAAATAAACCTGCTCTGTCATTGGAAGGGGGCCCGAGTGAATCAGAACCAGCTCAGTAAACTTGATGCATTCGCTTTAAAGGGCAATTTTGACCCACTCTGAAAGGAAAGGCAGGACTTAGAATTCAATAGAGCAGAAGAAACTGAGACATTGAGCATGGGACTGTCCCATGCTCAAAGCAAAGAGCAGTGTTATTAAGGAGTGGGTTCACAGCTATACCAAATACGTTAGAAAGATGAATACAAGCCAGGCTAGGTGAATCTGACCACCGGGCCCTTGCTACTTAAGTAGGAAACACTATTCACCTGAGCTAATTCAAGTTAGAACTACAGAGCTGAGCAAGAATGGGAAAGATGCTTGGGGACTTGGCCTTCAAGTTCTCTGGCTTTGCAGAGACAGAAACCTCAGGAACAAGACTCATTGTTCCACTCACCCAGTTGGACCTCTCTCTGCCTTCTATTCCTTAGTAGAGTTGTAGAAATTTGTAGAGCTGAGGAAAATTGTAAATCTGAACAATTCCTTCATTCTACCAATACGGAAAGAAAGGCTAGGGAGGGGAAGTAATTTACTGTCATACAGCTAGTTATGAGCAGAGTGGTAATAAGAGTTTTGATATCCTTAGTCCCCTGGCTGGTGTTCTACTCTATCTGTGGCCTCTTGTTCACAGGTCTCCTAATGTTTTCCAGAATGAATGAATTGCTGATCCCCAAGGTGCTAGTTGCAGACAATGGTCCAATGTTGCATTTTATCTAGAGGCTTCTGAATTTTAATCTGCTGCTCCTGGAATAAATTACTTTCTTTCAAAGGAGTGAATCTCAAATAATGGGAATTATAGGTAGCACTGCTGTCTGTTACCTGTGCTTCCTTTTTGTATTTCTTTGCCTGCATACACTGAGGCTACACAGCCAGCAGTGATGTTAACAAATTTGAACTTAATTGAGTTGGAGAGTTTGATGGCATGAGTTTCCATAAGCAGTTCCAAACTTCAAGGTTGTACAAATTATGTATGATTTCATAACTAGTGGGGTTTCCAACTAATGCCAGTGCTATTTTTCTGAGTCAGTTTCAGTATTTGGAAAGTAAATAAAAGATGCATTTTTATTCCCAAAAATAGAATTTTAAATTCAAATGTTTAGAAAAGTGTTTCAAGAAACAACTACCAAAAAGACACAGGTATTACATACTAGAGTTTTTAACCAGAGTAGGGATAAGCTATTTATTTTTCAAATAAAGGATTAAGAGTTCTTTTACATGCAAATAGAAAAGATGGCTAAATATTCACATTGTTCTTGACTGTAATTAGAATTTTATACACACAAGATTTGGTTGACTCTCTATAAATCAAACAAAAGCACACCTGAAGCAATTCTCTTTCCATGTGTACAATAAGAAACGATGCCTCAGAATGAGGTATTTATTATAAATATGCAATCCCCATCATTCTGAATTAGCAAAAATTATTCAAGATTCTTCATCTGTAATAAGATGATTGCTTGGTTCCTTTCCACCTCACAGGGAGCTTCTCTTCCTTTGGTGGAAAAAAAGTTAGTCAAATTAACTAATTGCAATGAATGAGTGGCAATATGACTTTTATCTTGGGCAATCTTTTCAAGTCTTTTTATGTTAATAAACTCCATGGATATAAATGAAAGCCCACATGGTTTAATTTGTATCTTGAGAAATAGGAATGATATAATTTTCCTATATTATAACAAGCCATTTCTCTCAGAAGGGTTAATAGCTGAGAAACTTTCTAGGTCTTTTTATACTGTTTATATAGTGTCCATTGTGTTGAATTTGTTGGTGAATTGTTCAAATAGAACACTGTTACAGGGTAGACTCCCTAATAGATCTCCCAGGTTTAGGAAACTCAGAACAGCCTAAGAATACTGCCTTCCCAGAGCAATGTGTGAATTCCCTTCCCATGACAATTCATTAATTAATTCAGAGGATTACATTCTTTTGACCATTTTTCTTTTCTTCCTATCACACTTAAATTTCAAGTTAGTATTTATATAGGGCATTTAAATTAGTTCTAGCAAACATTTTAATGCCCCATACATATAAAAGTATCTGATTTTTACAATATTATTTTCTCAAAATAAGCATTGACACTTTTTCACTTATTTAATATACTTTCTATGCAATTAAATGTATTTTCTAGTTGGAGTGAAATGTACTCCCCCCTCAACCCCCAAATTTTAGATTGCAAAAGTACCGGTAATTATAATGTTATTTGGAGGAGAGAGCAGAAACTCAAGAGTGCTCTATAGGTTCCTGAAAAAATGTGAAGTTGCTTTATTTTTTGGATTTGGATCAACATTATTGTTTCGTACCTAAGTATAAGTGTTGTATAAAAAATGAAAAATAAATTTGAATCTTTGACCATGTTTCAAGTACCTATTTAGTGATGCCACCATGGTTTTCTTTCACTCAGTAAATTAGCCTTTCTAAAAAAATAAATTAAATTTGCAAATAACTTTCAGATATAAAGTATTATTTCATTTAATGCTAACCACAACCCCAACAAATAGGTAATTGGCATCCCCATTGTTTACAGATGAGAAAACCAACACCCAGAAGGTGTTACTTAAAGCAGACCTTCTAACTCTAAATCCAATTTTCTTTCCACTACACCAACTGCTTGAAATTGCTAGATATAACAAATTTTGCATTAGGTCAGTCAGTGGTATTAAAAAGAAAAACTGAGGCATATTAAAATTTTTAAGAGTTTATTTGAGCAAAAATTTGATTTGAATTGGGCAGCATCCAATCTAGAAGATAGAAAGGAGCTCAGAGGAGGTAATGAAAAGCTTTTTTGGCAGAAGGGATCAGGAACAAGGAAGTTATACTAGCAAAAAAGCAGGTTGGTTATTGTAGGGTTACTTTCTTTAAGGGGATAGGAGTCCATCAAGCAGATTACCTAACTAGTGTTGATCAGGAGATTGGTCTAAGATTCCACTTCTGGGACAGCTGACTCTGTAATTAAGTCTTGATTTGGTGATGTGGGGCTTAGCATTTGGGGCTGTTGTCTTGTTTCAACAGTGATAAAACATGTTTGAGATCAGTTATCACTAAGGATATGGATTCCAGAGACATTACCATGCTTATATCCGTTTGTGACTTCCTCAAAGGTAATCATTATAGTGTATCTAGTATGTTATTCCATGCCTGAGATTTCAGGCTCTCTAAAAATTTTGATTTGATGAATGAAAAATAATTGAATGAACATATGATTTATCATCAAATAGTCCCTCTTTTGTTGTTGTTGTTCTGAAACAGTGTTGTCCAATCTGTTCCCCAAAATATTAAGAAGTATACTATAAAAGTGAGTTCTGGTAGATTTGGGAATTATTATTCATTATAGATCCTTCTAGGGAATTTACAATGTACGAGTATATTCGCTTACTAGAGGTTCTGACAGTCCTATGGTTAAGAATCTTGTTTAATTTTATTTAGCCAAGTACATCCCAAACATTTGCCCACAGAAATCACCCTTCTTTTTTACATAGAATTTTCTTAACTTCCCTCCACAAACCAGAGTTCAATGAAATATGGTTTCAAAAACAAACTTTTAAAATAAAAACCCAAAAGAGAATAGTGGCAGAATAACACCACAAAGGAGTACAGGAGCAATATTTGGGGGAAAAAAAAATTAAGAGAGAGACCTAGAGCGATATAACTGAAGGTCGGTTGGTGTGAGATGGCCCAGACGCAGAAGGGCCAGAGAGTCCAGGATGCAGTGACCCATCAAACACGTTCCTGCAGACCAGGATCTCTGAGACTGACCCACATCAGTCAGAAGCCCAGACAAGGAAAGGATCAGGTGAGGGTCACAAAATAAGAATCCAAGCCTCTGAGGAATCCAGGAGCCACCTGAAAACACAGATGGAAGTAGATGATCACAAGAATGAGAGAAGTGGGAAGCCGGGATGGCTCAGCGGGTTAAGCGCTTGCTTTGAAGCCTTGGGGACCGAGGATCGAATCCCGGCCTTGGCCTGTGTGGACCCATATGCTGACCTGGGGTGTGCTTCCTGAACGTGGTGAGGCCTCCAGTTCAGTTCAAAAATAAAAAAATTTTAAAAAAGAAACTAAAATATTTGGGGAGGCCGGGATGGCTCAGTGGGTTGAGTGCTCACTTTGCAGCGCCGGGGACCAGGGATTGAGTCCCAGCCCCGGCCCATGCCGAACCATGTGCTGAACTGGGAGCTCCCCCAGTTCAGTTCTCTATCTGTCTCTGTATCTCTCTCTCTCTCTCTGTCAAAAATAAAAAAATTAAAAATATCTATATATATTTAAAAAAGAATGAGAGAAGGCTCAGCAGGTACCAGTCTCTTCTGTTGGAGCTGGACATGAGGGCCAGAAATTCAGACCAAGAGCCCTAGTAAGTAAGAGTGTCAACTCCAGAGATCAAGTCCCAAATCAAGGATGTAGGCAAAAGGCATCAAATCAAAGGCCTAATGAATATAAATACATTATGTACTGTTTGTTATGTTATATGTTATGTGTTATGTGTTGTTATATTGTTGTGTTGTGATGTGATAATGTGATGTGATAATGTGATGTGATGTTGTTATATTACATTATACTATATTATATACTATGTTATAATATATTATTCTCTAAATATAATGCAATTAACAAGGGGACAGCCCTGCTACTAAGACCAAAAGTTGGAAGTCCTCCCTTTGCTCCACTCCTGCACCTAGGGCCTAGGGCACCCAGATACACTGCTATTTTGAACACACAATAAAGGGTTTGGGGACTAACTAATTCATATTGTCTGAACTTGGGTGCCCTTAGCAGATAATCAGTCTAGGTCATGATTAACTCCTTCCTGAAAATCTAAGTCCCTCATTTTCTTCCTTCTGTCCCTTGTTTTGGAGACCTTGTAAACAGCTAATCTCACCATGCATGTCATGCAGTACTGCCACAAAAGGCTATGTATTTTTGTGCATTACTTGAGGGGACACCATTACAAGGCACTAGCCAGCATCCTTCTTTAGACACACATCCCCTCCCTGCTCATGTAAGTCTCTCCTGAAACCTGTCTTTTATATTTTCATCCATAGTTCATCACTTCACAGTCCTTGCAACTTTCTTACTCAGTTGCCTTTTTGTTTCACCTATCTAATAAATCCCAATCCTGTTTTCTCAATGCCTATTCGAGCTACTGAGGACTGCTGGAGGAAAAGACAGGGCTATGCACACTAGATGTTGTTAAAAATATGTGGGCGCCACCTGCTCACAGAAATGATATAAAATCATGAAATAAACCTTCTATTATGTTAAACCATTGGGAAAATAACGTTCTCCAGATAAAAACTGGGACATCACCTATGCCTACAGGTTCTTCCAGGGAACCCTCTAACCCTTTCACATTTTCCTCACTCTCTTCAAACTCCCTACTCCATCCCCACCCACTCCCTTTCAACCAAAGTCTAAGAACCCTACTTTCCAAGAAAAGGGAGACCATCAGAAGAGAATTCCCTTTGCTTCAGTCCTCTTATCTTTCTCTATTCCTACACATTTCTCTTTCTTTTCCTCCTGCCCCAATGCAAGAAGGGTCCCTCCTCCTATCCAAAGTTAACACTTCCCTTCCTCCTTCCTGACCCACATTAGAGACATTTTTTTTCCCTCTCCAGCTATTACCCTTTTCGTCTTCTGTCTCTACTGGCTCTTTACCAACAGCATTTAAAGAACTCACCCTTCAATCCCACAGCTGCCTCTACCTACCACTCTCCATCTTTTCCTTTTTAGCTCTGAACATCCTGAATTCACTAGCCTTCCAAACTCACTGTCCTCTTGAATCTTAACTCCTGAATTCTATTCACTCTCCTCCATTCTTCATATCCCTCTCAGCCATCACTCAGCCCATTACAGCCTGGCTTCTGCCAAACATTCCACTAAAACTTTTCTTGCCAACATCTTCCCTATCACAAAGGGACTGTTTTCCATTCCTATCTTATGTTCTTTCTTAGCATTTGACAATGTCGATCACTCCTGCCTTCTGGAGTGATTTTTCCTCTGGCTTACATGACACTATGTGCTCCTGGATTTTCTCCTATGTCTTCAGTTACTCCTTCTCAGTATCCTTCAAGGGCTCTTTTTCTTCATGTCTCTTCAATGGTGGTCCTTCTTAGAATTTTTGGAACCTTTCTTTTTTTCCATTAGCTCAGCCTCCTGGATAATCTTAACTCCACCTCTAGGCCTTCAAGCATCCTCTTAATGCTGACTACCTCCAAATCTTATATTCAGAACTAAATATCCATCTGATAAAGAGGCATTTACACTTGCTTCTATAAGCAATTCAAAGGCCATTATTGAACTCATTTTCCCAGCCCATTCTGCCCCACCCCACCCCCAAGGCATTATCACCTTTCCCAGTGGCCACTCAATTAAGCAGAAGATGGAGCAAGAAGCTCATCATCTTTCCAGCAAGGGCTATGGGCAGAGGA
>PVKE010021208.1:0-26753 GCA_004027555.1 Craseonycteris thonglongyai | reverse complement strand
GTGGACTGCTAGCTGTTTAAAGTCCATTTGGTACAGGGAAATTAGTACCTGCATACCTGGATATTAAAAATATTTTTCTTAATATTTATCTTACGTAACATGGAAGTAAAGGTCCATTAGAGTTGGTTTAAGACTAAGCAGAGGGATACAGAAGTTGGCTTTATTTGTCAGTTTTGTAGGGACTTTTGAATTATACAAGATTCAGTTGTGTCAGCAGCCCCTTCACAGTTAACCAGCATTTGGATATCAAAGCATCAGGGTAGTTGGAAGAGTGAAGAGTCTCAAATCTAGCAATCAGAAAGTTGTGTGCCAAAAAGTCCTCCCAAACCAAATAACAAACACAAAAAGACACTTGGATAGTTCACTGTAAATCCTTCTTCTAGGAAAAACTTTGGCTGAGTCGTCTTTTCTTTATTAAGTTAGGTAATTTTGAGTTTCTGTACCCATTTTCCCTCTTTCCATCTAATATTGGTCCTGTTGACTTGTCATCATTCTGTGTAGTTTCTTACTTTATTTTCTTCCACAGAGAAACTACACTCTTTAAAATGAATGCTTTGATGTATTTATTTGGTTTCTATATTATTAAAAGTAGTGATATAGGGTTAATATTTTGTCTTGCGAAAAGGATCATGAATTGCATGTGGAATTGTGTTAGCTTATTAAAGTAATGATTAGTGACTTTTTTTAAAAAAAAGATGGAGTAAAAGAAAGACATTAGAGTCAATATCTGTTTTCGTTTTTAGTCTGAGTGTACATTTATTTTTCCTTGGCTTGTTGTGTGTTTGAAGTAAGACTATAGTAAAAGGAATTGCACTAAAGGTCTCTAGGTCCCAAGAAGGGTCACTGGGGCCCTTATATATCTCTTACACTAGATCAGAAACTTCATTGGTGTGATTGTGTATTTGTTCAGTTACTCTCCAGGGTGGCTTTTTTGGGATTATGGATAAAAAAGGAAATTTGAGTGTGAAAATGATGAGAAAAGCAAATCATTAGCCTTGATTAATATACCTAATTTAAAACCAAGACAGCAGGTTCATTTCTAGCAATGGCTCCACCACGCCCAATGCCTGGCAGTCAGTGAGGTAGCTCCTCCTTTCTTATGCCCTGTCAGTCCTAAATCCTCTGAATCCTGTTTCTGTAGTGGCTCCCTGACTTCCTTTTTGCCGTTGACTTAGTTTGCACTATCTTCACGTCTTTCCTGCATTATGTAATAGCCTCCAGACAGGTCTCCCTGCTTCCAAGTCTGGCCTCTTTCCACCTCAGCTTCTCAGTTACCAATGGGGGCATCTTTCTAAAATGTAAACTAGATATGTCACTCTTTAAATCCTTCTATGACTTCTCCTAGCGCTGAGGTTAACATTTGAACAGAATACCAGCGTTCCTTCATGTTGCTTTTTCAGTCCAGTCTCTTCCACTGCTCCTGTTTCTTTTCACTTTGTCCAGTGCCCTTCATGTGAATAGCCCCTCAGTTGCGCTTCCTAAAAAAAGGCATCATGTTTTTTCCCTGCATTTTACGCCTTTACATATGTTTACTGTGTTTGGAGAACTATTTTGTACTTGTCCCCAGTGCTACTCATTGTTTAAAACGTAGCCCAAACTGCTCTTCTTTGGGTGAAATTTTCCTGCTCTGCCCCATCTGATTCACATGCCCTTTGTCTGTGGGTTTCTCCACCAAGTACCATCCTGCCTTCTGCCTTCTGTGCCACCTGCCAGTCCTTCCCACGTTGTGGCATATGCAGAAAAAGAATAAGTTTTGAATGGCTCCCTTAGGTAAATGGAGAGGCAACAGGCTGCAGTGCACAGTTTCTCCAAGCTGTACCTGCCATTTTGAGGGCTGAAGGATCATTATCCTCCAACACTTGGAACCCACTCTTAAACCCTGTATTTGGGAAGTTCTGCAGCAAACTGCAGTCTCCCTGAGACAGGGACCAGGTCTTAAACAGCATCTCCTGCACCTTAGCTTGTTGCTGTGTAGGTGCTCAGTAAATGCTTGTGCACTGAAGTTGTGAGAAGTCAGCCATAGTAATTCAGTTTGGAAGTTCAATGACTTTAAGGCAATAGTATGTTTCTAAATACTCTTTATATGAAAGCTGGAGTGCTAAAACTGCTGTCTTCTAAATTCTGTGTTACAGATAAAGAGGGACTGAATAGAAGATATTTGGGTAGGATTCTGATTGAAAGAGGAGAGACTTTTTTTCTTGGTTCTTAAGTGTGTGTGTGTGTGTGTGTGTCTGTGTGTGTGTGTTTAGATACTTCCAAGGCTAACTTCCCCCCACTCAGCATTCTCCTACAAGGAATTGCATTGTAGATAGAAGAGTGGTAATAAGTTCATGTTTCGCATGTTGTCCTTGATAACAGTGCATCTGTGATACGTCTCTTTGGTCTTCAAGGACCATGATAGACTTGCAGAACAATCAGGCAAAACCACAGACATTCTAAACTTCAACAGTGTGATTTTGTTTAACATCGCGTTAATTCTTTCGGTCTGAGATTTTATAGACAAAGGAAAGAACAAGTACATGAAAAGGTTTTTTATTTGGTTTTATTCTGGTTTGTTTTTTTCTGTAAGACAATTTGACTTACAGAGAATTAGTGTGGATAGGAAATAACCATTACAGAAAAAGTAAGCAGAGCATGTTTTCATCATTGATCACATGAGCTCTGTGGACCTGTTGGGTCCAGCCAGGTCTCAGTCTGTGATGGCTGTCACTTTCTGGCCATGAGAGAGGCTATGACCCTGAAGGCTCATGGTTAGCCACCTCACCTCTCTGGCCACCCCACTGATTGCTTTTGTTTTTGTTTTGTTTGTTTACCTTTTCCTGACAGTAGAAAAAATGAGGCAGCAGACCAGCAGGCGGGTGTGGGCCAGCCGGCTGCACAGTCTGGTAATGCCGCATTCCTTCATTGGAGTCTGCTTGCATTTTAAAACAGTGTGCGATTTATTTTCCCTAAATCTGTTTTCATCTTAGGGGATTTCAAGTTAGAATGCATATCTGGAGCCCAGAAAGCACAAAATAATGATCCCGCCCTTTGGTTTTTGAAAAGGAGGAAGACTTCATGCTCCTTGTTAACTCCTTGTAGCCTGAAGGTTACTTTTCCTGTGTTTTGAAAAAGTATCAGGGCAAATCAGTGAATGTAATTTGAATGCACTTGTAGGAGAGGGGTGCTTTTAGACATGATTTGCTCTGAACAGGTAGTCCCTTTTTTTTTCCTTTTTCCTTTTTTAGGTGCAGGACTTCTAAGTATGTCAGTAAACCCTGTGAACTTTAAAAATAACATTAGACAATTAATAATTATTTGACACAAAATGGTTGTTAACCTCAGGTGCATTATTAACAGTGATTTGGGGAAGGGGATTTGAGCTTAGAATATATTTGTTTAAATTATTTGTTGACTTATTCCCTATAGGGGTCCTGAAAATAAGACACTGGGTTTTAATCCTCTTTTTATTTTCAGAAGATATCCTTGGCGAAAGAATTTATGGAGCTTTCTAAAGTAACAGAAACAATATATTTGTAGGAGTCTACTAGTCATGTAGCATTTGGCCCACATTTTCTTGAACATTTATTTTCTATACTTTTGGGTAATTAAGTTGCATGAGGTTATGGTCGTTACAATGAAGGCAGGACTTGACCTTGTTTATAGGCGGTATGCATTTTTTAGTTGGTAGTTTCTTGAACTTAACTGACACTGTGTTGGTGGATTTTAGATTAATTCATGTCATGGTTGTTTAATTTGGTGACAAGCTGGCTATGATCAGAGAACAAACTGTTAGGAAATGGTCCAATTTTAAGTTTGCATGTATGTGTGTGAGTGGAATATTTAGGGTTCATTCATCTCTTGCCAATCTTAGTTAAGTAATCTTGCATTCATGTTTACATCATCCTCAGAATCTTGTGTTTCTGCTGCTCTCATAAAATCCAACTCTGGATTTTAAGGTAGGGCTTCAGGCTTGGAATGGACCAGGAAAAGCCTCATTTATATCTCCTGCAAGAAGGACAGAGGGCCTGCACTGTGTACTGGCTGCCAGAAGTTTTTATAGTAATACTTTGTATCTAGGCTCTGGCTCTTACCATTAAATGTGCTTTTTATAGAGTACCAAGTTATAAATGTAGTGCAGCTACGGCATATTAATCTTGCTGCAGAGATTTAATGAGGCAGTTGTTTTGCGATGGACACTATTGGGAGCAGAGAGCGACAGAGTTTTACTTTACCACTGAGCTAGAGAAATATTCCTTGCCTGGTAATAATTATAACCACATGATCTCTTAGTTTTTCTTTCATTTGCCAGTGCTTTTCCATGCAAAAGTGGCTTGGAAGGAGGTCCATTTGTAGGCAGTGAAATGGGTTGGAAATTGGGCTGTTTTCTCAGTGGTTTGACATTTTTGCTTTGATCAGGTTTGGGATCCTTATAGCACAAGGAGAAATATGTAAGATGAGTTTCAAGAATACAGATAGTCTTTGCCAGTCCACTGAGATGGCTTTTAGATATTCATTACTCTTACTTGACTTTTATATAGGTTATAAAAAGTAAATGTGGTGAAACCTCATTTTTACATGGACAGAATAGAATTTCTGCTGGTTGGCCTTAATCTGATCCCACACTTGAAATTAATTGAAGTCCATGGGTTTATGGGCTCCAACACTGTTAAGCCAGTGCAATTTTTCATTTTCCCCAAAGTTGTAATTTTATTAAACCAAGTTATAGCAATAACAACCCTTACGAAGAAGAGGATGAGAAGAAGAAAAGAACCACCTGCCAGAGAATACAATAGGGGAAAATCAGACTTCTTTTAAAGTTCCATTTATAAGTACTGCTAACAAAATTGGAAACAGAAGGCTGCCCTTTATTTTTGTAATAATAATTGTGTCTTTGTTCCAAAATTAAGACTTTTGTGCAGGTCAGAGCACTATACATCCGTTGCTTCATAGCACCCACCCTTTTGAAGGGATGAGCCAGAAAGATGGTTGTGCAAGTGAGGTAACAGTGACCGGATATAGCATGTTTGAGGGCATCCTTCAGGGCAAAGGACAGAGAGCAGTGCCTGCAGCTTCCAATGGAGTTTGTAATCCCAGTGCAGGCGGTATGTGGATATTTAAAAATACTGGCTTTTGGGTGGGTGTATAGCACAGCAATAGAGTTGGAAGAACAACTGTTCTTGCAGTGATGTTAGGTGCAGGGCAGTCCTTACAGGCAGGGACCTTGTATTTATAACCCCTTAGGTTGAAGTCAGGTTTGAATGGCTAGCAGAGCAATACAATTATTTTTTATGATTGCATCTCAAAGGACTTTATAAAAACTACATAACGAAGGCCATGTGTAATTACTGAAGTGTAGCCACCTATGGGAAAGAAGTGGTTGACAATGTAAGCTTTCTAGAATCTTCCTACACCACCTGACATTAGGAATGGAAACCTGTAAGACAAATAAATACATCTTTTAAATGGGTGAGGAAGAATGCTCTGTGAAAGTAGAGACTGTAAAAAGTTTTTTTTTACTTGTAAGGAGAGAGGCTGAGATTCCAGTGTTCATTACACCAAGGCGTCATAGGCTATAATCGCACCCACCCCCCAGAGGGTCTCTCTTAAGTGGTGACCTAAAAACAAATTCACCAGTTGGCTGGAGCATGCATCCTAAAGTTGCAGCAGCAGAGAATAAGCTTGACTGACTTCAGTCCCTGAAGGGTTCTATCTGTAAATGCAGAAGTGGAAACAAAAAACATTTTTTATTAGTCTTAAATTGACCCTCGTTTTAATAACTAGCCACAGTGTCAGAAGCATGGACTGGAGTCATTCTTCAGCGTCGAGGAGCTAAAGCATCATGTATGCATTCCTATTTGTTTGATATTTTTGATATTGGATTTGTGGGAAGTGTCCATATTCTTGGACAATAAGGAAGGTGAGTTTTTATCATTTTTCTCTGCATACTCCTTAAAGTATTCAGAGCATCTCCTTATTTAAAAACAAACAGACCTGCAAACTGGATGTGTGGCATTTAAATAATCGTATTAAAATTCAGACCTAGCACCCACATATCCCTGAGTGCTGTCAGTTTTATGAGAAACTGGAAACTCATGCTAAACAACTAAAAGTATTGAGTGTGTGCATGCAGGCTTCCAACAGTATTTAATGATGAGGGGGCCAATTTGCCGTAATTGGGGCAGTTGTTTATTTTCCTGAATTACTGTCTAATTTGGCAGTCTTTTACCCCTTGGTTTTAGTTTGTTGGAGATTTTTGAACCATTATTCATTTGTTGAATCTATAGCTGTAAATGGAACATTTGAAACCAGCCAAGTCAAATGTGGTGGATCGTATTGTTGTCGATTTTGGAAACTAGTCGTTGTAGGTGCTTTTTAATCTGAAGGTACCTGGTTTGTTCCTGTTTACAGAAAACATGTCAGCAAAGGATTTTCTATGTACTCTTTATTTTTTTTTTCCTTCTCCACCTTCTCATCTTCACTAAATAATATTTACTAAGCACTCACCTGAACATGGGGCTGAGCTGGGCAAAGTACAAGACAAACGAAAAAGATCCTGTGATTACTCACCTCCAGGATTGAGCAGTCTATACCCCAGAATGTTGAAATGGGCATTCTGTAGAATGTTGAGATAATAATTTTCCAGACGGCAAATCAACCCAAATTACCAATTTACTTAAATACTACGTTCTTTTTAAACAAACAAACAAACAAACAAAACAAACAAACAAAACCACTTGCTATTTGAGATGGGAATTCTGCTTTTTTTCATAAACCCAAGAGATTATTATATATGTTGAATGTAAGTTGATTTTGGCACATGTGAATCGTTTGAAGGGTGGTGATACAGTTAAGTTTATTGCAGATGTGAAGAAAGGCTTTGGAACAACTGCCAGCAAAAAGGGAGCATAGTTACTTTGTAGAAGTAAGATCTATAGAAGTGTGTTTTATATGCATGATAGCAGCAGAAAGCACTTTCAGAGACTTCTTGACTTTTCTAAGGAATCTGGACTAATTTTGTTTCTGTGAAGTCTTGATTATAACATTTCAAATGTTTATCCTCCCATATTAAAAAAATTTTGACTGCAGATAATGTATTACATATTTCTTAGGTATTCTGATGCTACTCTTCTGTAACTATTTCATTAACGACTCTGTTTAGAGGCATAATTTATTTCTGACTTTAGAGGACTTTTTGCTATTAGAAATTAATGTCGTATAAATAAGTCATAGGTTATATTATGCTAGTTACCCTGAAAGAGGTAACTCCCTTCTTCACTTGCTTCGTTTGCTTTCCTGCAAAGACAAGTGACACCATTATGTTTGTGGGTACTTCTCTAAAACATAAAACAAGTGAAAGGACAGCATAAATAATCAAAAAGTATTTTAGGCATTTATTGAGCTTTAAGTGAAAACATTGCTTTTGTTTTACTCTCTTATTTCCCCTTGCTGTGTATGTAGCATGCTTAGGATTAGAATGGAACTAATTTTAGTTTTTCCGTTATTTAGCTTTTGATATGGATAATGTCAACTCAAGTTGTTGACTTGATTATAATTTATAATTGTTCTTTGTCTATTTTGTCTCATTTTTTACTGATTTTGAAAACGAGATACACGAATAAACATATTTTTAAACTTGAATTTGCATTTGTAAGAATGTTTTCTTGTGTGGTAAAGCTTATTTTGCTATCACTGCCTAGCAAATAATGGGGTAACTGTGTGCTTTGACCAGTTTTTAAGTAAAGGTCAATTTCGTGCATATGGTAATTAGCTTAGCTTATTCTAGACTTTTGGCTAATTCTGGTAATTTCCCATGAAAGAGTATATTTAGCAGAAAAGAAATCCATTCTTAAGCACAGTGGCATTTTCCCTTTCCATTGGAGACTGTTCAATTTTAAAAGTGATTTATCTCTTTTTTTTTAAGCCACCCCCCAAAAGACTATGAAAAAAAAATGGCAAAGTTAACCTTAAGAATGGCAAATTATTTAAAAGAGGAAATGGGAAAAGGACTACATGGTAGAGAAGAAAGGGAAAACCTCCAGACATCACAAACTGAAAAATTTTAGGGAAGACTCTTGATGCTACTGTAATAAAATCAGCAATAAAGGCCTCCCATTGCTGCTTCAAGGAAAATTGTGTTTCTGTTTTTGGTAGCAAGAAGATTAAATGCTACTTTAAAAAAACAACCTGTCTTTAAACCTTATACTTAACAGTCTGGTTTTTTTTCCCAGACCCCAACTGTAAACTTGAAGACAAGACTGAAGATGGAGAGGCAATAGACTGTAAGAAGAGGCCCGAAGACGGGGAAGAGTTGGAGGATGAGGCCGTGCACAGCTGTGACAGCTGCCTGCAGGTGTTCGAATCACTGAGCGATATCACAGAACACAAGATTAATCAATGTCAGCTGACAGGTAAACAATACTTATCACTTCTTGTCTTCTCACTGTTCTAGTTTTGATTTTTCACTTTGTTCCATTTCCCCCCGCCCTTCCATTTATTTTACTCCTATCTTCAAATACCTAGCTAGGTAAGTCTAGATATGCTTTAAAAAGATTTCTAAGGTGGTTTATGGCAAACTCAGTGTTATGGCCCTTCTTAGCTTTGAATTATACCTAGATTTGAATAGCTAATGGATATATTTTTATTTCTATGTATATTTTTAAAACTATAGTGATGCCATCTAGGTGCTAAGATTGAATGGCTAACATAAACTTTAAGAATACCTTCTGAATATTTTTTTTTCAAAGTAATGTAGTATGCCTTAGCTTGTTTTGGTTTTAATATTATCTCCCTAAGGGAACTTGCCCTGATCTTTCACTGGCTGAGTTTGGTGCCTTTCTGTATTCCCATAAAGGTGGATGGTTATTCTTGAGTATCATAGTTTGCCCTGCAGGTGTTAATTTCCCTTCTCCCTCATTAGACTGAAAGCTCATGAGTGGCAGGCACTGGGTCTTACTCATCATTATAGTCTCGGAGTCTTTGGCCCACTGTAGGTACTCACTAAGGCCAGAGGCTCTTCTGCTATGTAGTTCATAGGAAGAATCTGATTTAAAATAACACAAAGCATGACGTGTTCAACTTAATGGTTGGCTAACACTGAAACTCAGTTTATCAGATTTCTACCTTCTTTAAAAGTATATTCTACAAGAATGTACTCTATGAGATTGGATGGGACATTTCGGATGATACCTTTTTTAAATTCATGTCATTTTTCTCTTAGTGTTGAAGCTGACCCCCTTCCTGTGTGTATGCTCTATCTTATTTTTCTAGCATAAACCTTTCTTCAATTAACCGTGTGTAGGAAATATATTTACTAGACAAGTGGTTTTCCAACTGTTTTCCACAGAATATTGATATTGTGTAAGATTTTAATAGGTGTTCCATTTTAACCAGGTTTCCTGACACAGATTATTGTGGAAATGTTGGATTAAATCCAATTAAATAAGTTTCTTTATTAAAGTTGACTGTGGTTCTTCAAGAAGGGATTGCAATGAGTAAATTTATTAGAGACTATAGAATCTTTCAGAAAGCTCGTTATCATTTTTTGGAACGTAAGTATGGGAATTGATGAAGCTTGTTATAAACATTGGCCATATACATACTTTTTGGTAACTTTTATTTTGATACAATTCCAGATTCACAGAAAAATTGCTAAAATAGTACATGTACTTCCCATAATACCACTTACCTGATTCAATAATTGTTTAAATTTTAGCCCATTTGCTTTATCATTGTCTCTCTCTTTCATCAATTTTTTTTTAATCATTTGAGAGAAGGTTGGAGACATCACACCCTTTGAAATAAATCCTTCATACTTCCTAAGAACAACTACATTCCCCTACACGACCACAGCACACTTATCAAAATCAGGGAAGATAACATTTAACATCATAAAATACTATTATCTAAACCACAGTCAGTATTTAAATTTCAAAAGTTGTTCCAATACTATCATTTAGAGGTTTTTTTTTTCTCATCTAGGATTCAGGATCATGTATAACATTTAATTGCCATGTCTCTTTTGTTTCCTTTCACCTAGAATGACCTCTCAGCCTTTTGCCTTTCTTGACAAGTACCTGCCAACTACTTTATAGAAGGCCCATCTGTATCTGGGTTTATTTGGTGTTTCCTTGTGATTAAATTCAGGTCATATACTTCCATGTCAGGAACACCACCAAAGTAATGTGCCTTTCTCAGTGCATCAGATCAGGAAATATGCAGTGTGGATTTCTCCCAATGTTGGTGATGTTAACACTGAGTATTTTTTAAAGGTGATGTCAACCAAACTTTCTCCAGTGTAGAGTTACTATTTTCCCTTTGTGAATAATAACTGAATTGTGGGAAGATACTTTGATATTATGTAAATATCCTTATCCTAATAAAATATCCATTTTAATTCCATTAATTTTGTATTTTTTATTTATTAGTTGGCCGCCTCTTACAGTTTCCTTTCTCATTTATTCATTCAGTCATCGGTGTATTCGTATCACCATGGGGCTTTTGAATTTTTATTTTATTCAGTGGATCATAATTCATTACCATTATTATTCTGATGCCCAAATTGCCTGAGATTTAGCCAATTGGAGTCCCTTCAAACTGGGTCCTGTGTCAATTGAATATGTCTCCATCATTATTTGAGGATTTATTTAGTTTCTGCTGCATACAGATGCTCCCCTCATGTTCCTGTCCCAGTTCCACAATCAGCCATTTTCCCAATGAGCTCTGTTTCCTTTAGGAGGAGAAAGGTATTTAGAAACCAAGATATGGGCACTGTGTGTGCTCATTGTTATAGATATAGTGTTTATAGATCCTCTTAGCAGACAGAATTAGGAAATTATATATATATTTGTGTGTGTGTGTGTGTATATATATATATATATATATATATATAAAATTCATAAAATATACACACATACACGTAAATGTATTTTTCTTTCTCTAATAAGAACCATTTATTTTTATTGATAGTTCTAATTTAATCCAACACTTCAGGTACGTCCCAGTCTTTTTTCTTCCCTTTTCTTTAGCAGTGTGAAACCTACGGTAGGTTCCATCATCTTCAACATGTGTACTCATGTTCTTGAGTCTAGAACATACATTAAGTACTTTCAGAATTGCTTAGTTGTATTGTCATGATAAGCAGACCAATTCACTAGCGTTAATAGTTGTTTGTAATTATTAATGCTATAATTTAATGTAACATTTACATACAGTGAAATACCTAAATTGTAAGTATACACTTTGATGAATCTTGACAAAATATATATACTGGTATAACTCACATTCCTCTTGAGATAATTTTTTTGCATCCTAGGAATTTCTCTTGCACCCTTTTCAATTAATAATGTTCTACCAGAAGTACCTAGCTTTTAATTTTTTTAAAAGATAAGCTTTGCCTGATTTTAGAACTTCTTATAAGTGAGATCACAGAGTATATACCCTTTTTTGGTGTCCAACTTCTTTTGTTCAGCATAATGTCTGTGGGGTTCTTTCATGTTGTGTATATGAGTAATGTGTTCTTTTTGTTGTTGTTGCTGAGCAGTATTCCATTGTATGAATAGATCATAATTTCTTTTTGATTCTCCTGTTGTATATTTTGGTTACTTTTTGTTTTTGGTTACTGTAAATAAAATTGTTGTGAACCTTTCTATATAGACCTTTTTGTGGACATATTTTATTTCTCTTGAGTTAATAAGTAAGAGTAGAATTGCTGGGTTGTGAAGTGTAAGGTAGGGTATGTTTAACTTTATGAAAACTTTTGAACCTTTATCCCACATGGTAACACCATTTTACACTTCCACCAGCAATGCCTGAGAGCTCCAGCTGTGCATCCTTGGTAACATTTGTGTTGTCTGTCTTTTTAATTTTAGCATTTTGTTGGGTGTCTATAAGCATTCTTTGTGGATTTATTTACATTTTTAGCTCATACATTTAATTGACTACATTTAATCCATTTGATTTCTCAGAATACATAATTTTTGGAAAATTCTACTAACTGCTGGCAATTAGTAGGATCCTATTTTCAGTGGAATAGCTGGTACATTAAAGGAAGCTTTATCGATGAAGAATTAACACTAATGTTAGGGTAACAACATGGAAACTTGACTGACATGTTCAGTATAGAACATGCCAGCAAGAAATGGCAACTGACATGCCAGCAAGAAATCTTACCTTAGTTAGAGTGGGTTATCTGTTATGTGAAAGGTTAACTTTAAAATTCAAATAATAAAAAAATGTTCAACTCTACTTAATGTTTATTTTTTATTGAGTTCCTGCTATAGTTATCCTGTGGTTCAGCTCTTACCAAACAGAATAGAAGCAAAACACATTATTCCTTTACAACTTTATATAGTATAGAATATCTGTTCCTTTATGTACTATACAGCTTTTATATCAGCGCAGAAAATGTTGGATTTTCAGCACATGGTATGGTAAAGATAATATTTATGAGTTAAATAGTGTTTTTCTTCAAAAGAAAAGAAAACAAACCTCAAACCCTAATGAACTATTTGGCTTATTTTGATCTTAAGCTTTCTAAAAGCAGGGAATCTTGTCTGTGCTCAATACAACATTTGAATCAAAGGTAGGAAAACAGATGCTTATTTGTGACTTAATGAAACATATTTCAGGAAAGGTAAACCTGGTGAACCTTTGTCCTGTTTATTGTTGTTCAGAATGATTTCATGGGGAGGTTGTAGACTGATGAGGAAAAGCAGAGCTGCGGGATCAGAGAGAGCAAAAAAGAGGGTGAAACAAAAGTAGGGATCATTCACATTTGTGGAAGGTGTTGAAGTTGAAACTTGAATTGGCTAAAGGTCTAAACTGGAAAAGATGAAAGACACTGGAAGCTTTTTAATTAAAAAAGTAACGTGATACTTTTACCTTCTTCCTTAGCTAGAGCCTTTTAGTGTAAGTTAGGAGGCCCAACTTCTAATTTTTGTCTCCTGCTGCTTGAGTTAACTCTTAAACTTGGTGCCGCTGCTTCTTTTTCCCCCCCCTGATGAAGTGTCAAAGTGCTAGTTTAGCAAAGGTGGTGAATATTTCTAGTTTTCTTTTTCTCCCTTAGTTTTACTTTCTCATTCTTTGTCTTTTAACTTCATCTAGCCATATTTGTATCTTTGCTAATTTTCCTGATTCCTGTCCTTTCTTCAAGATTCTAAATTTCTTTGTTGTCCATATTTCTCCTCTATTTCTCCCTGTTTTATAGTCTCTTGCCGCTCTCTCAACTTTTTTTCTTTGCTCCTTCGCCCTTGACCTTCTATTAATACTAAAGCCTTTACTTACGTGTTTGGTCTTAACCCAGCGAGACCTTAGCCTGAAGACTTTTTGGTGAACAGGATACATTAAGAAAGAGGGAGCCCTGGATAGTGTATGATAGAGTAGAATTACGAGAGAAAGACAATTTAAAACTTACTGATTGCAGAAGAATAGAAAACTGAGGTCATCTATGGGAGTTATTCAAGGTAGATGTGCTGTCAGAGAACTGGTAGAAACCTTGCCTTGAGATTCCTTCCATCCTTTCACTGAGAATTTCTTGGTGACTTTCATCTCCAATGGTGAGGTGATTCTTAGTAGTCTGCCTAGAAAAAGCAGGTTCACTCTGTACCAAAAGTCTTGAGATCCTAGAATAGTCTTGCCAAGTGAGTCCACACTAGCCTTAGCAGATGAAGTGCAAATATGGAGCAAGATGATTATTCTAGACCAGGGGTCTCCAAACTTTTCAGCCCATGGGCTGCATTAACTATCAAACAGCAGTTTGCGGGCTGACTACACACTCGAGGTCCAAATAAAAAAGAATCAAAACATAGATTTTGTTTTTAATTATTTATTTAATATTATTTTATTCAGATAAAAGGGTCTCCACGGGCCGGATGAGAGAGCCTCGTGGGCCGGATGCGGCCTGCAGGCTGTAGTTTGGAGACCCCTGTTAGACCCAAATGTGACAGTCATCTGGTGGACTGAGTGTGCCCCAGGTCCATTCATGAGTAGATATCAATGACATCGACTGAATTCACAGACAGTAGATCCAGCGGGATACTCAGAAACATAAGGCTTCACAAGCACTATAGATGGAGTTTGTCACTGATGATGGGTATACTGGCATGTGGGCTCTATGCTGGAAAAGCGTCCTGACCTAGGAAAGAGCAAAACCATCCATAAGGGATAGTAAGACAGCACTCATGAAGAGCAGTTCTTTCTTCTTTGTCTCATGGTACAGTTTTCCTCTAGTCTTCAATTTAACCTGTGTAAGTTATGTTCATCGCTGATTGAAGGAATGAAGGGAAAGGTGAAGGATAAAGATTAAATCCTGCTCTTCAATTTTAGCAGTAGATGGAAGCCACCTGTCTTGCCCCAGCCTTGCTCTCTCTCCTGGAAGCTGGGAAGGGAGGAAAATCAACACTCTAATGCTGTTGGGACTCTCTGATGCAGAAGACAGATTATCAAAATAGATATTTAAAGAAGGAAAAGCACAGAGAACCTCTCATTTTACTAATCCACAAACCCTATCATTTCTTGCCAATTCCCTCAGGGGGTGGGGAGGGCTGGAAGCCAGAGGGGTCTCATCACACTTCTCTACAAAGATTTAATAGCAGGGTGCTATGGGGAAGGCTGAGATTACGGAGATTTTATTATGCTTACAAAACCGAGTTAGAACTAGCATTGTAAATCATCAAAACTAAGCTATACTTCACAGGATAAATGTGTAAAGTGCATTTGGTAATACTGTATGCTTGTTCTGAGTCATTTTTCTCTTCTCTCTTGCTAATTTGAAAACCTGAGTTGTCTGCGTGTTCTTTCACATCGGTAGTGTGATTTGCCTGGTGTGAATGCAGAAGCACAAAACTGCATTGTGTTGGTTCTAAATCCTATGGCCCACCAAACTGTTGGTAGGAGGAGTAGGTAGAGATACCGGTGCCAGCAAGGATGTTGTTGCCTTTTGGGGGAACATATTTGGAGACAAGATTTATAAAGCCCCAAGCCAATTTGTGCCTTCTTTACAAATATTACTATACAGGTTCAGATTTTTGAGGAAAATGATATGAGTCTCTGAGAAGACACTGTACTTCAGTATGAAATAGTATATGTTCACTTCATTTGATTTTAAAACATGAGAATTCCTGGTAGCTTCACACAGATTTTGTGAACTGAAGACTTTCAGATATCTGGATTTTTGAGGCCAAAACACTTTTTAAAAACTGAATGACTTTTACTCTTTTCAGATTAAAGACTGGTTGTTTCTACTCAATGATCAGATGCCATTCCAGCTAGTTCTGTTGATGATGAGAATAAGGGAAATAAGTGTTTCACAGTACGAAACATCACTTTCATAGAAGCATATTGAAACCGTTTTTAGAGCTTATTTTTTTGCTCTTTTTCAAATCATTAGTTGAAATAAATTACATTTTAACATTTTTATTTATCAATTAGGCTTATGGAATTATAACTTATTTGCATTTTTCTAGGTTGATTTTTATATTAATTCATTATTTATACTTTGTTATTAATCTATAAATTATCTAGTTCTATATTATATAGTCTTAATGAAATGTATGTTTATCGTATTTCCCTTCATTTTGATTAATTCTTGGGTTTTTCTTTAAGATTATTTTGTTTTATTGTTTGAGAGAAAGTGAGAGAGACAGAGAGAAGGGGCAGGGCCCAGAGCAGTCTCCACAGTTGTACACCATTAGTTGTGATCTAGTTTCATTCCACACAGGTGGATGTGGGACCACACAGGGGAGGAACATAATGGGGGGCTGGGGGGCTCCCAAATGCAAGATGAGAACCTTTACCACCATCCGGGTGATTACCAACCAGTTATGCTGAAGTTCAGCACATGGGTTTGCATGGGCTGTAGCTGGAATTCGACCCCCAGACCTCACAGTTGGGAGGCAAGGGCCTATTCTGTTCAGCTATCCCGATATCCCCAATACTTGGTTTTGCACCTAAAATATTTTCTTATGTTTAGGCTACTTCATTCTCAAAATTCTCTAAGGCCCCAAATGCCATTTCATGGCCTCTGTCAATTACCTTCCCAGCTCTCTCTGCACATACTTCTTATTTTTCAGACCAGTGGTTTTCAAACTTTTTGGTAAACAAAATGTATCTTCATAATATATGTTTATCAATAGATTACATACATGTATGATACAACATTCACAAACATAGAAATGGAAAATGAAGTAAAGATGAAATAGGTTTTGAAAATAAATTTATGTTGTTTTGACGTCCTAGTCTGGATTCATTGATTTTGACAATTTATTTTAATGGCCATGAGAGCTGAAAAAGCTATCTTATAAACCACCAAAGAAAAAATAGGTTATTACATTTCTTGATGAAGTTCATCATTATCAATAGTGGATCTAAGGCTGGATTTCAAATAAGTTTGCTGATAATTTTGTTTTTCCAGCTTTTGGTCAGATCTGCTTAAATTATTTCTTTTGACAGAGGGCTAGGAGTGGGAAGGCCCGAGTTGTCATTATCTTGTTGATTACCTGGGCTTGACTGTAATATCCTGCAGTTTCCTTGAAGAAACCGTTTTAAATCTCTTGTCAGAATCTGGGGATTTTGTGTGAATTAGTTTCATTCACATTAAGTGCGGTGATCCATGCCTGTTTCGTGGGGCGTGGTAAACTGCACTGTTCTGAGTTGTGGGAGGAGGCTGGAAAAGCAAGGGTGCCTGGGCTGAGGGCAGTACTGTTTCTCTTCTGGCTTTCAGGAAGGTCTGATTTGCTTCTGGGTGGCTGTGTATGGCTCATGTCTAGTCTACTCTCTTTGCTGAATATTCAGAACACCTTCTCTGCCCTGAGATTGGCACCCTGTATTTCAAAGACCCCTGGTTCTTGACTCTGTTTACTTCATCACGTGTGAAACAACTCAGTTTTAGTAGAGACAGTGGTGGCACTGAGAGTTTCATTGTCTTTGTCTAACAGGGTTTGCACTTACTAGAGAAGAAGCAGTCCTCCCTAATTGGTCTCAATCTCTGAGCTGTTGGCTGAGTGAGTTCCTGTTTTCTGGTTTTGGACGAAGGATCAGTTCAACTATTACCTGCTTTAAAAGCTCTGGGATTCCACATTATTTTTGCCATAGAACTTTTGATACTGGTACCTAAGTCTATCATATTCTTCTTGACAAGTATATCTGTGAAATCTCTTCCAAAATTTGGATATTAAATCATCATTTTTAGGTTTATTATTTCCTTGATGCTCTTTGAATGAGTTTGGGCATTGTAATTGGAATTTATGAAAGGATTGTACCTATGAATTATGTTTTTCCCACTGTGAAGGATGAAAAATGTATTGGTTTATTAAAAATTTAAATAGGTGGAATGATAATTTAAGAAATATTTCTGTATATTTTTTGATACTTATTTTTAAAACTTAGATGATTTTACTGCTTTAATAATATGTGGATCACAAGAAAGCCACTTTTTACAAGTGGAAATTTTCTGAAGGATGAAATCTCTTCCAAATAGAAAATAAATGCTTATCTTCACTTTATTTTTTACAAGTAAAACCTAAGTGGAGAATATCCTGTATTAGCTATAACTGTGTTTGCACATTACCTGCTCCTTGATTCTTTTGAGGTTTTTGAAAGTATCATTTTGAAATGCATAGAATTCAAGAAGAAAATTGGCATTATTTGTCTGTATAAAAATATGTTACCTTTGGATGTCTTATAGAACCACAGTTTTTTCAGATAAATGGTTTTGTCTTAGTTGTATAATTAATAATGAATATATAATCATCTAATTCTGTGGCTTCAGGATTTATTTGCCAAAAATTGTAAATAAAATGTCAAGAATACAAACCATGGGAGAGTTTCTTCAAGAATTTCCACCGTGTCCTTGATGGTCATTGATGGTAATTAAAGCTGTCAGTTTGTCCCTGTGGAGAAGTACAAAAATTATAAATGAAGGGCTCTATTTGGGATGTGGAAACAGTGGGGCCTTTTTTGTGGGGAAGATGAATGAAAAGAGAACAACTATTTCCTAGGCCCTCTGCAGCCATTCAGTCTGTCTTATAAGCAGAGCAGTGTTTAGCTATTTGGATACAATTGTGTGCACACAAGGACTCTGCCACATGTAGCCTGTTCTCAAATGTGAAATTCAACATGATAAAATTTAAGATGTTGAATTTTTACATTTTTCCAAGACCGCACTTTGCACTTTTTTCACATACCGGTAGGTTAGTTGTGACTGACAGATACTACTTACTTTGTAGGGTAGTAAGGTGCTGGAGAAGCTATTAAAAGTAGACTATTTCTCTAGCCTTTCTTTTTAGGCTAAATCTGTGGCTGGGGATCTTGTCTTTGGGGAATGGCAGTGATGTCACGGAGATCTATGACCTCTTAATAGACCTTGGGAAGGGAAGGCAGGAATCATTCCACATTGTGCCTCAGGGCTTCGTTCCTTTAAACTTCAAGGAATTGGACTGGAACTCTTCACTCCTCCTTTTTTTCAGCTTTACCTTCAGGGGAAATTGATCGATTAGAGGTGATTATTCCACAAACTCTGAACCCTTTCCCCTTCTTTGTTCCAACTGGAGCTTCTCAAAGTTTAAAGGGATTGTGTCTCCTGGGTGAATTGTAGAATGAATTTAAGTAGATTATTCTGTGGAACTCTTTGAACACACATTAAAAGTGCTAAAAAGTATATTTGTAACAGGGAAATATTTGAAGCGAAAGGAATGAGAAAAGTTTGTTTCAGTATAATTATATTGTAATTAAATGGGATATTTTTGAGCAAATGATTAGCTGTTAGAATGTAGAATCATAGTAGTGCTTCAAACCAAGAAAATAACAGGGTCAGTGCCATAAATGGACAAATGTGCAAAATTTGGTTGGTGACTAAGACTCTTAATAGGACTGAAGACATTCACAAATGACTAGGTTTATATGTGTGTTCTATTAAGCACAGCATGATTGTAATTGATGGATGGCTTTTAGCTATTTCTAACTTTTTTGTTTAACAACAACAACAACAGCAACAAAGATATATATACCTAATTTAAATTTTTTGCATGTGTGATATATTTGCCTTATGGACACTGTGGACCCTGCTTGAATTACATTTAATGCCACATCAATTTAATTTTTCCTTCCTTTAAAAAAATCCAATTTTGGACTCTACCTACCCATAGAGCAGTATTAGCTCCCCCTGGTGAATAAATAAAAGTGTAGATAAGGATTATTGGGGTGATGAGTTTCATTAACTTTAACCTTTAAATGCATAATTAATATTAGGATGCACATAATAGGCATGTACACTGAACTACTTTCCAAGAAAAATTCCAATTAGTCTTGAGAAATGTCCATTTTCATGTCCGTTTATCTACATAATGAGGGCTGGTCTATCTCATGTGGCTTTCTTGGAGTTGTGCCCATTTTAATGACTCCAGAGCTCTTGGTTTTCAATGTGGGATATATTGGAACAGAGGGTAGATATTCAGATCTGTAAAGTTGGAGCTGATTACAGACTCAGCAAACAAAAGTTAAAGCAGCTACCAATTTACCTATTTCTATCATTGTTGCAAAAAATCTGTTTCTGTAGGAAAGTTTACCATTGTTAAAATGATATAGTGGAATGGTCTTTAGAAAAAAGCACCATAATACATTCATTTAGATACATTTTTTGTTATATTAAGAAAACATTTTCAATTGATTTATGAAGTATTTAAAGTGTATGTTTTTATTTCTCAGATTGCCTTTCAACTTAACTCATAATTTATAGAAATTTTCCTCGTCATAATTAAATCATCAGGTTTACATACTTTTGAGAATGCTATTATAATCTTTTCAAAGAGAAATCTGTCATATACTTACTATTTCTTATTACATGCTTTATTTTCTATGCAAAGTATTTGCTCTTTGGTAGTGTTTTATACTGGTTATCAGAAAGCAATGTTCTTTGGCTGTATGGATCTGGTTTAATATTTTCTATAAAATATAAATTATCATGCATTCAAAAGAAAAGATTTAACATCTTTTCTGGAAATTAATACTTGAATTGTTATTTTGCTTCTTCTGAAAATTTTATAGCATCCCTGCCCCATCCTTTTGCTTTTTTTTCTTCCCCAGGGCTTTATTTTTAGTGTACAAGACTTTAGATTATTGATTTGTGTTTTCTTTTTGTTTCTCCACCAAAGTACCTCTCTGTATTAGGAGAATGGATACAATTTTCGAAACTCAACCATTTCTTAGTATCACTTTCTTTGTCCTGTAGAAATCTAGTGGAAGCTTTATTTGGAGTTATTGATATTATTTTGTTACTTGATCTGAAGTGATAGAACACAGCTGAGCACAACCCCCTTTCCCCACCTCATTCTATGTCTCCCTCTTTCCATTACTTCCTTCCTCAAGCACATTACCTGCCTTTTGCAGTTCACTTGTCCCTGTGCCTAGCAGAAGAGCTAAGGACCATGCTTTGCCTTAACTTTTGCTAGCAGTCATTCATGGCTGGACCTTAAGTTGGTGCCAAACAACTAAGTTGAGAGCTTTCTTGTGAGCAACAATTTAGAACAGACAAGGGTTTATTTTTTTTTAAAGATTTATTTTATTGATTTTTGACAGAGAGAAACAGAGACAGAGAGAGACAGAGAGAAGGGGGAGGGCACAGAGCAGCCTCCATAGTCGACATTAGTTTTCCATATGTTTCACTCCACAGGTGGGCACAGGGCTGCACTGGCAAGAACTGAACTGGGGGCACACCTCAGTTCAGCACGTGGGTCCGCATAGGCCGGGGCCGGGATTCGATCCTAGGTCCCTGGGGCTTCAAAGCGAGCGCTTAACCCACTGAGCCATCCCAGCTTTCCCAGACAAGGGTTTATTAATACAAATATTATTTCATTGATGAGATGCTGCAGTTTGGCTTAGTATAATGAAAAGTAAATGGCACTGGTTCTTGCTATGCTAAGAACATGCAGAGGTAGTGAAATGAATTGTACCTGTTACTAGTTTGTTTTTGCAAATACTTCTGTGCACTCCTCAATAATGCAGTTAGTTCAACAAACACTTATCAAGATCCTACTCTTTGTCTAATAAATGCTGGAAATGCAGGACCCAGGATCTTCTGGGAGAAAAATGGCTGCAATGAAGTCACTAAGCTCCAACCTGGAGCATGAGGGAGGGCTTTCTGCAGCATATGGTGCCAAAGTGATACACAAGGGTTAGCTGGGTGAAGAAAGGAGAGAGGGGCTTGTTAAGCAGATAAGAGGAAAAATAGGAAAGAGACACAAAATAACGTAGTATGTGCTGGGGCAATTTCAAACTAGAGGGAAAACTTCAAGGTAGAGAATTAGTGCGAGAATAAGAATGGATTAGTTATCTCTTGCTGTGTAATTATCTATAACTTCTTTGACTGTGAACAATAGTTATGTATACGTTTTTTAAAGATTTATTTTATTGTTTTTGACACAGAGAGACAGAGACAGAGAGAGACAGAGAGAAGGGAGAGGGCCCAGAGCAGTCTTCATAGTTGTACATTATCAGCTTTCGACGCGATTTTGTTCTACACAGGTGGGTGGGGGCCGTACATGGTGGGAACCAGCCTGGGGGGTACTCCCACATGGGAGGCATGCCCCCTTGAGCTGGGGACCAAACCAGGGGCCTCCCACATGGGAAGCTTGCCCTGGCAAGAACTGAACTGGGGGCCTATTATTACATGGGAAGCATACCTCAATTTAGCCTACAGGTCTGCACGGGCCGGGGCCAGGACTCAATCCTCGAACTTTGGGGATGCAAGGTGAGCTCTTAACCCACTGAGCTATCCCAGCTTCCCCAATTATGTATAATCTTGAAATTTCTGTAGGTCAGAAATTTGAGAGCAACTGAATTGGGAGATTCTCGTTCAGGGTCTGTTATGATGTTGCAGTCATGGTGTTGGCCAGAGATGCAGTTATTGGAGGGTTTGAATGAGGCTGGAGGATCTGTATCCAAATTTAGTCACATGGATGCTGACTGAAGACCTTGGGTCTTCATCACATGGGCCTGTCTATAGGGTAGCTTATGATATGGCAGCTGGCATGCTATAGAACAAGTAATCTGAGAGAGAGAGAGAGAGAGAGAGAGAGAGAGAAAGAAAGAGAGAGAGAGAGGGAGGGAGGGAGTAGAGTGGGGGAAGCAAGAGAGAAGAGTGAGAGAGAGAGAGAGAGAGAAGCTGCATTGTCTTTTATGACCTAATCTTTTAAGTGTCATGCCATTACTTCTGCCATATTCTATTATTGGTCATATAGACCGACTCTGGTTTGTATGAGAGAGAATTACACAAAAGCATGAATACCAGGAAATAGGGCTCATTGACAGCCATCTTCAAGGTTAAAATAAGCCAGGAAGGGAAGGTAGGGTTCTGCTATGGGGGAGCCATGCTAAGAACTTAAATGTGATTCTTCCGCTTGTACTTTTTAGACACTTGAAGTAACTTCACAGATACCAACTAGATTGGCATGGAGGTAGGGAGACACTTGAGTTAGCAGGGATCTCCCATTCCCTGCAAATAGAACCGGCCAGGCTGGACTTGTTTTATAAAATCTTATTTGAATATTGAGGTTAGAAGCTTAGGGATGTTTGATAATTACTATTTTAGGTGGTGGGTATCCATTGATGGTTTTATGCAGGGGGAATGCATGTTCAATTGGATGGCATATGGAGAGTAGATTGGAGGAAAAATTAAGGAGAGAGGGTTCTAGAATGTAGCTTTTGGCATTGCACTTAGAGAATATGGAGCCAAAACCAGTGCAACAGTAAGAAGAGAGGATCAGAGGGTCAAATTCAATAAATATTTAGGAAGTAAAATCAGATTGGTACTGGTCAGTGGTTGGCCTGTTATGGACTGGGCCACACAGTAGGAGGTGAGTGACAGGCAAGCAATCAAAGCTTCATCTGTCTTTACAGCTGTTCCCCATGGCTTGCATTACTACCTGAGCTCCGCCTCCTGTCAGATTAGTAGGGGCATTAGTTCTCATAGGAGTGCGAATCCTACTGTGAACTGCACATATAAGGGGTCCAGGTTGCATGTTCCTTATGAGGATCTAATGCCTGATGATCTGAGATGGAGCTGAGGTGATGATTCTAGTGCTGGGAAGCAGCTGTAAATAACAGATAACGTTAGAAGAGAGGTTTGACTTCACAGAGACTGTAACAATAAATCAACTGCTTGCAGACTCATATAAAACCCTGTAAGTGAGTGGTAAGTGACAACTGAGCTGTATCTGGAGCTTGAATCATCCTGTAAGCACCCCTCCCTTCCCCCCCATCACCCCTTGCCCCTGTCTCCCAAGTCTCTGGAAAAATTGTCTTCCAGAAGACCAGTCCCTGGTGCCAAAAAGTTTGGGGACTGCTGATCTAGAACAAATCCCATGTGTGAATTCCTCATGTGTATTGGGTGGCCCTCACCTGTTCCAGGAGTGAGAAAGAAGCAGGTTTGGAAGGTAGGACAGTGAGTTTACTTTTGGTTATATAAACTTTTGATACTTTTCTGACTAGAATTGTTTAAAACAATATATGTAGGTCAGAACCCTAAGTTAGACATTAGGCCACTCAACATGTCTTGAGTTGTGATTTAGTTTTCCCTTTGTCAATAATCTAAGTTTTTTCCCCAACTTAGCCCCATTTTTGTAAGTTTCTGATCCAGTCCCTCCCCACCCCCATTTTAATAGTGAAAAGTCTTTTCCCTTAAGTTTGGTTACTACTTTTTGGTTCTGGATGTATTTAGAGTTGTTAAAACAAGTGGAAATGACACCCTGAAAAAACAAGATGTATAAAAGTATTAAGGTGGTTAGTATTCTTTCAAGATGAGTTTTGACATACAAGGTTTAATGCCTTATTGAAATCCAGCAAGTGGATGCTAAGAAGGGTGCTTTATTCTCACAGGATTGGAGCCATGGCTTTTCTTTTTTAAAAAAGATACATCTTTGTGGAAAATCTTATTACTTAGGAAATATTGGTTATGCCCAACTATACCCCTCAGCTCCCTAAAAAGGAAATACCAGGCAGTTTTTATTTTATTATTCCTTTTTCTTTTTCTTTTTTTAATCTATGAGCATCTCTTGTGAATCTAAACAGGCTGCATTATGGCTGATTTTGAGGCTTGCAATTTTCCATCATCTCCCTTAGTATTATTTTCATTAAGAAGTCCATTAGCTTACCAAAAAAATCAGTGTAATCACTCAGTGGTAATTAATTCTTACCAATCTCCAAAAGGAAGGATGAATTAACAAAACTTCAAAATGTTTAAATGAGTGAAAAGAGTTGTGTGGCTAATGCGACTAGTAGATATGTCAGTATAATGGATAGAGAGGTGGGCTTTAGCATCTGATCAACCAAAATGCAAATCTCATTTCTCCCAAAACTATCTGTGTAGCCTTAGGCAGGTTACTAACATTTTTAATGTAAAATTTTCTTATCTGTAAAGTAGAGACAGTAATAAAAAGACAGTAATATTGCCTACTTCGTTGGGTTGTAGCAATTAAATGAGATAAGAGATGTACCCTAGTAAGTAGTTAGCACACAATAAGTGCTTGTTATAAACATAATTATTAGTATTATTAAAAATTGGGAGGATTTCTTTAAGAATAACTCACATATGTCAGATTCCTGATTTGAATGTCTTCCAGAATCCTGAGAAGTTTTGAAACAAGTGTAACTTAATATTTGGCATTTGGTTTTAAATTCTCTCCCTTTTAAAATTCAGAAGGGAGTAATGTGTGATTGCTATTAGGAGGATGGGGCAAATGAGGGAAATAAGAATTAGTATAAGTATGATTATCACCATTCTAGGAAGACCTCAATGCTTAGATTTATATAGGATAGAGGACATCATATTTTGAGAATAAAGAAGAGAGGCCCCTTTTTTGTATCACATTTTATTCTAACATCATTCTAGGCAGAATATTAAAATTTAAGGCCTTGACATAAATTTTTGACCTGCATTCTGGTGTGTGTAAGTGTGAGAAGACAGTTACGCAATGGATATAATAAGAAATGTTACACTAGTAGCTTATTTATTTAATGACAGAATTTTCCCATGCATCTTTTATAATGTTTTAAAATGTTCTCCCTGGTTTTATGAATTGGCTTAAAAATTATAAAATACTAATAGTTATTTGGTGCAATTAAAAATACTCATAGCTCGCTTTTAGTAAGCATGCATAGGATCATGAAATTTGTACAGCAATAAGAGATTCAGGAGATCAATGGTTTGGAAAATCATCTGGTATAAGTGAATTAATTTACATGTGGAGATTTGTACTTTGGTTTTGTAGGGGAATATAGCCTAAAGAAGTGCATTTGTGCAACAAATGACCAATGACCATGAAGATAGTTGATTATTTTTGCAGTGCACTAAACATTAAAGCAACATACTTAATGTGTACCTGTTACTGAATTTTTACTATAGTCTCATCCTCTGCTATGCATTTTGAGGATACAAAGAAATGTGAGTCATGAACTCTATTACAAAGGATCTTATTGTGCACCTGGGGAAGAAAGCATGTATACTTAAAACAGTAATATTGAATGTGGCAGTACATCATTAAATGCCAGAATTGCTACTATGAGCAGGAAGTACTATGAGTGGTCAAAGAAGGGAATGGTGTGTGCAGGAGCTGGTTGCAGAGGCCTTGTGGAAGAGACCCCAGTGAACTCCACTAGAAGAGATCATTAGGAAATGAATAGGAAGGAGGTGGGTATGGAACATTAGGGCAAGATGGAATATTCAGGTAGGGAATTGCAGATGGATTAGGAAAACTAAGTTAAAATTCTATCTCATCCAACCAATAATTTGCAAGCAGTACCATTTGTGTCACAGCCGGTTGCACACTCAGAATGTTCATGAGTTTAAGCAGGACACAGTATATATAAAAAGTGCTATAGGTATGCACAAAACAAAGTAACCAGGAAGTTAATTACTAACGAGGAAAAAAAAATCAGTTTCCCCATTAAGTTGTTCGTGTGAGTAACTTGAATCAAATAAGGCAGAATCCATCAACCACTGTCATGTAAGTGAGTTATGTTGTAGCCTTTTAGGATACTCCTCTAAAATAACATAACCAGTATGAACTACTAGCTGAAGTTTCTTAATTTATCAGAAATATGTGGAGCCGGTCTCCAGGAGACTGCATTTGATAGTACCATCTTTTGCCTTAATGCTTTTGTTAAAATGTCAGGAAGTGTCTTCAGACTTAATTTCATTTAAGTTTTATTCTTATTATGCTATGAGCCTTTGGTGCTCATCAAATGTAAATTTTCTCCAGTGAAGGAAGAAATTACTAGCATAGCTATTAATAGTTTAATGAAAAGTCTTATTGCTTCTCAAAATTTATATTTTCCTGGTGATTGACAATTGTTAATTAGTTAATCCTCTGCCTGTGCTCATGAGGTAGGTCAATATTATCTTCATTATAAAATGAGAAGATTGAGAAATCAGAATCTTCAGTGATTTCCTCAACAGCCCATTTCTGTATTGACATGACAAAAATAAATTAAGTTTACTCTTAAACATTTTTTTAGTTAACCAAATATCTTTGTATTGAATGATTGGCCACCTGAGACATCTTTTTCCTTCACTCTACAATTAAAACAACATTCAGATAAAGTGGGATTTTCAGCCTAAAAAAGTTGATTTGATCTTAATGCTTAGATGTCTAAGATTCAGAGTAGATGTTAGAGAAATGTATAAGCTATATACCTACATATGACAAGCCCCCCAGCAGCTTAAACTAAAAAAGAGTATTTTTTTCCTTATGTGAGAATTTTAGAGATAAGCAGTTGAGTACGCC
>PVKE010021207.1:0-26757 GCA_004027555.1 Craseonycteris thonglongyai | reverse complement strand
GTAAGATGGTATCTCATTGTGGTTTTTATTTGCATCTCCCTAATTGCTAGTGAAGTGGAGCATTTTTTCATGTATCTGTCGACTGTTTGTATGTCTTCATGAGAGAAGTGTTTGTTTAGGTCTTCTGCCCATTTTTTAAATTGGATTGATTGTTTCTTTGTTGTTGAGTTGTACAGGTTCTCTGTATATTTTTGATATTAGTCCCCTGTCAGAGGCATTGTTGCAAAGCTAATTTTTAACAAGAAAATACTTTTTTTAACTCAGATTTGTTTGACCTGAGAGCCTCTGCATCTTTGCCATCCTACTGCCCTGACTCCTTTTATCTCTCATTCCCCTTCTCTCTCTGTTCTCACAGCCTCGGTTCAGGATTTCATACCTTCTTGAGTAAGCAGTATCCACAGCCTATTAACCTGGTTCCCTATTTCTAGCTAAAAAATGGCACAGCAACCTTTTTAACTTGCAAATCATATCATGTCATTCCTCTGCATCAAAAGTGACATGACTCCACATCACCCAGGATGAAGTCGAAGTTTCTGAGTGTTACACACCATTTCTTTTTTCACTTTCTGGCTCATCTCTTCCACTTACTTTCTCAGCTGCATCCCTTACATTCCATCTAGTCACACTTTCCCCAACATAGTGGGCTTCTTCTTTCTTCCATGCCTCACCCAGGTTACTCTCTGAATGGTATATCTCACCGCATTCCTCCTCTTTATCCAGCTCAACCCTAGAGTCACATCAATTCTGAGCTTAAGACACCTTTCCAGAAAACCCTTCCTTGACCTCCTTTCCCTCTTCACATTTACTGTAAGTCTCCTCTTAAGCCACACCTTCTATTTGAAGACTTCTCCCATTCCCCAGTCCACCTCTCCTCTGGAATCTCAACTGCTGTATCAACTAGCACCCAAGTATTTACTACATCAGTGGTTCACTGCCTGGAAGGTAAAATAATCTCCCCTGAAGAACTAACCAAAGTTAGGAGGGGGAGAGTCCAGAGTCGTGCAGTGGTTCTACTCCACACAGTAGGTTTTTAACCTAAAAGGCCTTGGGAATCTTGACTCTACCTTGAAGATCTGACTTGCAAGGCCTCCATTCCCATGGTTACTTTATAGTCCAAGATGGCAGCTCCAGATTCAGCCATCATCCCAGAATTCCAACAAAAAGGTAGAGGAAAAGGGAACGTAATGAGAAGGGTAAGGGGGTGTACTCTAGCTATTTCTTAGAGAATGTTCCAAGAACTGCCACAATCTTTTTCTCATTGGCCAGAAATTAGTCAAACAGACACACCCAGGTAAAAGGAAGGCTGGGAAATGTGAATTTTCTTCTGGGCAACGTGTATCTTTAAAAATTCTATTATTAGGGGAAGCCAGGATGGCTCAGTGGGTTGGGCCCTCACTTTGCAGCCCCGGGGACTGAGGATCGAATCCTGGCCCCAGCCCGTGCGAACCCATATGCTGAACTGGGGAGTTCCCCTAGTTCAGTTCTCACTGAGGGGAGACCCCGGCTCAGTTCCTGCCCTGTGCAGCCCCGCTCCCACCTGTGGAATGAAACTATGTGGAAAAACAAATGATGTGCAACTATTGAGACTGTTCTGGGCCCTCCCCCTTCTCTCTGTCTCTGTCTCTGTATCTCTCTGTCTCTGTCAAAAACAATAAAAAAAATTCTATTATTACAAAAGAATAAGAGAATGGATATTAGGTGACAATAGCAGTCCCTGCCTCAACATCTATTCCTCCTGAATGGAAGTGGAGTCCAAAATACTATGAAGAATGATACTTGGAATTTCTGAAGTCCTCCCCCAAGGAACACTTTGTTTACATACAACTAACTGACAGCAGGAAATACCAAGGCTGTTACCGGTACTTTATGAGTGCAGAAAGAGGCCATGTTAAGTGATAATGATTTATTGTTATTATTTTGACTAATACATGTTGAATGCTTGTCATATGCCACTATGCTAAGTGGTTTTTGTCATTGTCTCATTTAATCCTTACAACAACCTTTGATATTGGTGCCAAAACTGAAGGCCTCAGAGGGTGAATAACTTGCTAATCATTGGAGGAGATGAAATGACTTCTGAGGTATATTCATTGCCAAGAACGTATACTCTCAAATACCAACAGTATCCGTGGTCAAGCCAAGATCAGATTAGCAAATAAAGGCCCACTCTGCAAACACAGTCCATTTGCTCAAACAATAATTTATTTAGAAAGTATCATTTTGAGCACATATTACCCGTAAAGTATGCAGGCTTCTAGGACTACAAACAGTGAGCAAAATACTCACGGTGCTTTAAGACTTGTGGAAGTTATATCTTTAATTAACTGATCCAAAGAATGACTGTGATGACTGCCACCAAAGAAACTTTTATAGAATTCAAGGATGTGGCCTAGTCTGGAGGATCTGGGAAGGCTTCCCTGAGGATAAGACATCTGAACTAAGGCCTGAGGGCTCATGACGCATAATAGAACCTGAAAATATTCTGGACAAAAAGTTCGGTGTGTGCAAATGCCTTGAAGGGGCAGGGCAGATCGCATAATTACCGGTAAGGATTGAGGCCAGGGCTGTAGAGTGAAGTGAATGTTGACAGAAGGTAAGGTTAGAGGGATGGGAATTGAAGTATAAAGGTCATTGAAAAGATTTTGGTTTTTAACCTAAGAATAACTAGAACTCTAAGTGTTTTAACTCTGATACAATTTGTTTTGCATTTTCATGAGAAAATAATTTTATCTATCTTGTTCCCCACTGTATCTTTTACACATCAAAGGCACTAAAACCCATACCTGTGTGATAAATTAATACATTAATAAAAACTTTTTAGAATATCATTCTGGCTATAGTATGGAGAATACTGATTGGAGGGTGGAACAAGAGGGTACAAGGGAGGCCATTTAAGGATCTATTTCAGAACTAAATAGAAGAACATTGTGATAGATTGAATATAGCCAGGAGCAATAGAAAGTATCAGGGTAGTTCCAAGGTTTCTGGCATGAGCCACTAGGCAGATGACAGCCCTATTCATTGAGACTGGGAAAAGGGCCAGTTTTGAGAAGGAAGGTCACATCATGTCACCAGAAGTAGTTTCCATTTATATAACTGCAAACTATAAATTCTGTCTACAAAAGTAGCAGGGAATAATGAACATACAACCAAATGAGCCCAAACTGCACATCTGGAATGAGAAGTAGCCCTAGGCCTTCTGATCCAATTCAATTCTTTCAGCTTTGAGAATCATCACTAGAAGTTAAAATAGTATCTGTCTATGGGCACCTACCTTCATCATTTGTGACATAGGGCTTAAGTAAATCTGAAATGTCCATCTGTATTGATTGGATTTATATGGGAGATAAAATTGTTCAAAGTGCTTTGACTTGATAATGATAGAGGTAGTATGGGGACTGTGTGTGTGTGTGTAATAGTTTCACACCTTTTGAAAAAATAAATCAGCTAGAAGAGTTATCACTTCGCTAATCCAATAGCCTAAGAAATTCCTGAATTACCAACAGGGTTATGGCTCATTATACCCCTTTATCAGCCCTAATCATCTACCACAATCACAGCTACCAAAAACAGGTTTCATTTGGTATGAGAACCTTGACTGTCAAACTTGATAATAGAGTCTGTCTTAGGAAGGAAAACTTATGACCTAGTGATCTAGTAGGCCTTAAATGAACTGCTTTCATAGGCTGGGAGATTATTCATTTACTTAAAATCTTAAATTTAGATTCCATATATTCAGGAATCCACCTAAAGTAATACATAGATGATATAATGTAGAATTATACAGCTGGAACCTATGAAATTTTCACCAGCTAACCTCACCCCAATAAATTAATAAAAATATAAAGTTAGACCTACTGTTAAAATATCTTCATCACTGGCATCCTGTTTTATCTTTCTATAGGAAGAGTAATATTCCAAAACTAAAGTCACATAGTTTCCCTGAGGTAAGAATGATTGACAACATTTCATACTACAGATGGCTGAACAGATGTATGCATAGGTATGACAACTCACTGCAAACAAGCTGGCCAATCAGAAAGAAGCTGAGAACGGCACGCTGAAGCAATTATAAATTCTATCCAGGGAGATCAGAGATCCAGCTTGGACTGAATGGCCTCATTTTCAACTACACCGAAATACACAATTAGGCTATACTTGAATCTAAACAAGAATTAACCACATCTACAATGAATAATTCCACCCTTATGAGTTATGCAAAGAACTCCAAGTCAAGAAATCCTTTGTTTAAACAATATTAGGGGTTAAGAGCACAGTCATTGGAGACAAACAGACCTAATATTAAATCCCTGTTCTATAAGAAAGTAAGCAAATTGCTTAGCCTCTCTAAGGATCAGATGTTTCACCTAGAATATGAGGTAATATTGCTTACTTTACAAAAAGTTTTTATGTATAAATGAGGAACAGTGATAAGCACAGTGTTTGGCATATACCAGCCACCCAAAGGGACATAGTAATTTTTAGAATTGCATAATCAGTGCCCTGAAAATCATGGAACAAAAACTCTTCACTGTTTCCAATAAAGCACAGCATGATGAATCTTGAAAATTCTTACCAAAAGAGAATATAAACAGTTGATTTTGGAGTTATAGCTCAAAAGAGTTGCAAAAATGATATTTCTTTGAATTCTTCTATTTTATCTTCTTAAAAGATGGCAAATTATTTGTTTTACTCCATAATATATCATTCATATTATGAAATTTAAATTAATTAGCCTTGAATAAATGTCCTCTAGGAAGATATGGCATATTAATCCTATATTTCTTGATGAGGGTCTCTTTCTGTTTCTAATAAGCGTAGTGAGGAAAGAATAAGAACATATGAGCCAGGTATGGCTCAATAAATGTTTAGCAACATTACAGGAAAAAAGAACAAACACAGAAATAAATTATATTCCTAATATGTTAGCAATGAAGATGTTGAAATTCCAATTACAAAAAAAACAAAACAAACAAACAAAAAAACTCCACCATTTATAGTAACATCAAAAATATGAAACAGATGGAAGGGGAGCTGATACTGGGTGGTGGGCACATAATGTGGTGCATAGGTGATGTGATGTGGACTTATACATCCGAAAACTATCTAATTGTTACCAACCAATGTTACTCCAATAAATTTAACAATAAAAAAAATTATAGGGGGAAGCTGGGATGGCTCAGTGGGTTGAACACTCACTTTGCAGCCCCGGGGACCGAGGATTGAATCCCGGCCCCAGCCCGTGCAGATCCATATGCTAAACTGGGGAGTGCCACCAGTTCGGTTCTCACCGGGGTGAGACCCTGGCCCAGTTCCTACCCTGTGCAGCCCCGCACCCACCTGTGGAACGAAACTATGTGGAAAAACCAATGATGTACAACTGTGAAGACTGCTCTGAGCCATCCCCCTTCTCTCTGCCTCTGCATCTCTCTCTCTCTCTCTCTCTTTCTCTGCCAAAAACAATAAAAATAAATCTTAATATATATATATATATGAAACAATTAGGGATAAATCTGACAGAAGACATGTAAGACTTGTATACTGAAAGTGACAAAATATCACAAAAATACATTAAAGGATACATAAACAAATAGAGTGATATTCCATGTTTATGAATAAGAAGACTCAATTTTGTTCAGATGTCAATTGTCTCTAAATTGATCTATAGAAGATGCTGAGATGGCTCAGTGAGTTGAGCACTCACCTTCAGCACTCACCTTGAAGCCTCAGGGTCCAAGGATTGAGTCCCTGCCCAAGCCCTTGCAGACCCATATGCTGAACTGGGGTGTACTTTCCATGTGGGAGGCCCCCGGATCATAGGAGTGTGGCTCCCATGCAGGAGGCCCCTGGACTGATTCCCGTCCTGTGTGTCCCTGTTCAATGAAATTACCGGTATGTCAAAAACTAATGACATACAACTATGGAAACTGCTCTGGGCTCTCCCCTTTCTCTCTCTCTCTCTCTCTCTCTCTCTCTCTCTCTCTCTCTCTCTCTGCCAAAAACAAAAAATAAATCTTTTAAATTAATTAAATAATTAATTAAATGATCTGTAGAGTCAAAATAACCTCAATCCAAATTCTAGCAAGTTGGGTTTTTTTTGTTGTTGTTTTTCCTTGTCTGTGTTCATGTGTTTGTGTGTGTGTGTTTTTGCTTTGGTCTTTTTTGCTACAAGTTGAAAAGCTTATTCTAAAATCCATGTGGAAATGTAAAGGGCCTAGAGTATCCAAAATGACTTTTAAAAAGAACAAAGTTGGAGGACTAAATTTATGTGACTTCAGGACTTATTAAAAAACTACAATAATCAAGAGAGTCAGGTATTGGTGTCAAGATAAACAAATTGAATATACAATTGCATAAAAATTTAAAAGTTTCACTATTCAAAATATTAATACATTCTTAAAAGAATAAACAAGCCACAAACAGGGAGAATATCCCTGTCCAGAAAGTATCCAGCCATGTAATATGAAAAACAGAGGCATTTTTGGACAGCCCTCATATACCTGATAAAGCCTTGTAGCCATAATATATAAATAATTCTCAAAATTTAAGAATAAGAAAATAAACCAATAAAAACGAAATAAAATATTTGAATAGATACTTTAGCAGTTTAGCACATTAAAAGACACTCAACATCATTAGTCATTAGAAAAGTGCAAGTTAAAATTACTTTATATTTATTAGAATGCCTACAATAAAAAATACTGATCATAACAAATTCTGCTTGAGGATCTTGAGGATGCTGATCAGCCTGAATTCTTCTACATTATTGGTGGAGATGTAAAACTGTTACTCAATTTTGAAACCTAATAAGTTCAATGTACAACTACTAATGACCTAACCATCCCACATCTAGGAAATTCACTCAAGAGAAATGAAAGTATATGTTTGTACAAAGACTTACACATGAATGTTTGTAGTGGTTTTACTTATAATAGCCCAAAACTGGGAACAACCCAAATGTCCATCAACAGATGAATAGATAAATAAATCCATACAATGGAATGCTAATCAGCAATAATAGGGATGAACTATGGAAAACAACAACAGAACGGATGAATCATAAAATAAGTATTCTGAATAAAAGAAGTTAAACACCCCCACCCCATAAATAGTATATACAATTCTACTTACATAACTTTCTAGAAAATGCAAACAAATCTATGTAATTTATAATATTAGTGGTTGTCTGTGATTTGAGGAATCTGAGAGGAATAGGATGAAGGGATTACAAAGGGGTACAAGGAAAATTTTGGGTGTAATGACTATGTTCATTATTTTGATTGTGGTAATGGTATCATGGTTGTTTTCACATGTCAAGCTTATAAAATTACATTTTGAATATATGCAGTTTACTGTGTGTTATTTATACATAAATAAAGCTGTTACAAATTTCCAAAAATGCTTTTGTATAAAATTAAGGCTGTTTCCAAAATTTATATGAAAAATGAAAAATGTCAAGTGTAGATCAGACAATTTTAAAGAACAAAATTTGAGAATATATACTACCAGATATTAAGACATTATTATACAGCTACTTAATTAAGCAGGTATGATAATGTCACTAGAATGAAGAAATAGACCAATGGAATAGATTAGAGAGTTAACCTGTAGTCATTTGATTTATGAAAAGAGTGACAGTATAGAACAGTGGGTAAAAAATGGTCTTCTCTGTAAATGGTGCTGCAGAAATTGGATATTCATAGATAATAATTTAAATCTAACTCCTAGCTTATGTCACACACTAAAATTAATTTTGGGTGGATTATAGATCTCACCCTGAAAGGTAAAACAATAAAACATCTAAAAGAAAACATAGAAGACATTTCCATCACCTTGAGTGTTGGCAAAGCTTTCTTAAATGGGGCACAAAGAGCAGCAAAAGAAGAGATAAATTAAACTATGTAGATTAAAATTAAAAACTTCTGTTCATCAAGAGACATGACTTAAGCAATGAAAAAGGAACCAATACAATAAAGGATTTATATAATGCACGTATAACCCTAAAATAATTTGTATTCTGCAAATTAATAAAAATAGGACAGTTAACCTAATTTGTTTTTAAAGTGGGAAAAAACTTAAACAGAAATTTCACAAGGAAGAGTGTCCCAGCAGCCAATAAACATCTAGAAAGCTAGTTAACCACTATTGTCAATAGAAAAATTAAGATAAAAATAAGATACCACAATATACCCAACATAATAACAAAAATTTTACTATGTGACAATCCCAAATATTGACAAGGATGGAGAGCAATGGAAACTTTCACATATTGCTGGTGGGAATGTAAATTAGTGAGATAACTTTAAAATAATGTTTGGCACCATCTAAATTTAAATATATATGTGCATTACTTAGGAACCCACAATTCCACTCCTGGTGATGAATTCAGTAGAAATACATTATTAGTAGCAATATAATTGGTGTAGACAGCAAGAGAGCCAATATGGCAGTATCAAATAAAATCCAGCAATTCTACTCTTACGAATCTATCTCACAGAACTGTTTAAACTAATATTAAAACAAATCTATGTATCTAGATTTAATATAGATGGTTGGTACAGTGATATTTGTAGTGGTAAAATTGGGAAATAACTTGAATATTATAAATTGGTGTATGGTTAATTAAAAGATTTATGACAATTACCTAAGAGTTAAAAAGAATGAGTTAGATCTGTATGCATTGGTTGGAAAGATATCATAGATATAAGTATTATTAAAGAAAAGATTTTACAAAGCAATATATATAGTATGATTGTTTATTAACAGAATATACAATGTTAGTTTAAAATTTTTTAAGTTTATATATATGCAAAAATAGAGAACGAGATCTGGAAAGAGAGACACAAATGGTTAATAGTGGTTTTCTTGGGAGATTAGAACTGAAGGAGGAGGGGGTCTGAAAAGAGATATTCAGGTTTTTTACTATGTACTTTACAAAACAAAAATAGTTTGAAGAATTTCATATATATATATATATATATATAAAATGTAATTTTATATATATACATATAGTCTAGTTTTTGTCGCCATAGGGAGATTTCCAGATAAAGAAATAGTAAAATATAGGCATCATTAGAGTAAAAATGAAAGCTGGCTGCTTCACGAGGAGGAGAGGATAAATGTGTTGACATGAAACATGTTTTGCTTTAGAGAAAACAGTAAGAACAATGGCTCCACCTCCCACCAAGATGAAAAAAAAAAGCTCTTTGTGGGGAACCAGGAACAGATGCAGCTTTTGTGGAGTCTGAGTGAAAGTAATTGTTTTTTTTGTTTTGTTTTTTTTAATAATACAAAATCAGTCACAAAATTAAGAACAAAATCTTAGAAGGTTCAGAGCAAGTAAGGAGTCCTACAGCTGAACCTTCATTAGTTTCATGGCAAACTTACTTCTATGTGGAACATAATTCAACATCACAGAGATTTTGGATATAGTAACACAAGAATTTCTAAACAGAGAGGACAGAGTAATATAATGAAGAGCCAAGTATCATCTATCAAAGGATTGTATGTCAGTGATTTTATTTCAGTTTATAGCCTAAAAAAATGTATACATAATTTATACATATTCAAACCATGAATTGTTAAAAGTTCACGCATCCACATCTTATGGTAAATTTCAAGAACAACAATAGTAACAAAAACGCACAGCTAATATCTTTTTCAACCTATTGAAAATTTCCTATTTTAATACAATCACTTATAATAGAATCATTTTTGTATAAGCCTTTAAAAATTACTTGTTATTCTTTAGAAACTTATTATAAGAGTATAAGAATGTACTCATTCAGAAAAAAAAATGTATTAGAGCCTAGTTAGGGGACACCTGGGATCAGAGAGTTAGAGCTGATGTGAAAGCAAACAGTGCTATGAAAGTTTCATGAGATCAGGAACCTTGACTTGCTTACCACTGAGTCCACAGTGTCTACTGCCTATCAGAGGACACAACAAACCATGATGATGACTCCCATGTAGTGAGCCAGATGCTGTGATAAACACTTCACAGACAGGATACCTCTCAATGGTACTATAGGGACTATTATTATTCCCTTTATTAATGAGTAAAATGAGATCTTGATAAGGTGACTTATCCAAAATTACACAATTATTAAGTGGTGAAGCATGATACTACCATTTCCCATGCAGACCTCAATAATATTGGTTGTGGGAATACTTTATTATATGGAAGGAAGAAAGGAAGGGAAGAGAAGAGAAGCTAAGAGTAGATGACAAGACCCCATGGCATTCACTTTCAGGAAGAGAACCATTTTTCTAAGGACAATGGATGAAACTAACCTAGCACAATGTTTCAAGAAACCTGTATGCTGAGCAGATTATTAGGACAGTCATATACCAAAAGAGGATCTCTCTCCAGTTTATTTTGTACCACTCTCCACCCAGTTTTCTTCTCCCCAGCAACTTTGGCTTTTGTCCCGAGTTGTGTCAAGCAATCCTCCTGGTTCAACGATTGTCCGTCCACAGTGGGTTACCACTGAGCTGTGCATTGTTCTAGTCTCCTTCATCTCTTTGGCTCCCACAGTATTACTATTTTCAGGTCACAGGAATCTTTGATGGAGCTGAATTCAGCCTTCCTGAGGGCTACCCACATTTTAAGGGCATAGCTATGGAGGCACAAACCAGGTCCCCAGCAGAGATCCTCACAGACTTCTATCCTCCCTTCCTAGATGGGTTACTCTTCATCTTCTCTCCTGGTCCGCTACAGCCTTCTCCTTCTCAACTCCTCTTTCTGAAACTGGCTTAAACCATTTCCACAGACCAGCCTTAGACTCCAGGCCATTCTACCTCAGGTATAACCAAGATTCCTAAGGCTTGGAGTCACATTGAGAAATTCTCATGGTGTGAGAGAGTCACACTGTTTTTAAATTAACTGGAAAGGAAAAGCTTGAGGAGAAAAACACAACTAAACATTTCAATACATTATTCTGCCACATTTCACTGGTTGAAGAGTGATACCTTTCACAGAAGAAGGAACATAATATGATGACTTAGATTTGAGGCAGGAAGCTAACGGGTGTCCCAAAATTCACGCAAGATTTGAATTTTGCGTCATTTATGCAGTAAAGTGTTGCCAATGAAAAAAAAAGACAGCGTGACAGCTGACAGTTCAGGGTTACTAAAAATGGAGGGCTACACAAAAGACCAATGCATTTTCATTGTTGAGCAATATTTTTTAAATAATGAAGGTTTGGCAGCTACAGTTCTCAATTTTCGTACAAACTATGGTCGGAATAGTGATTTAACATCATCAACTGTGAAGACATTAATTAAAAAATTTAGGGAGACTGGATCAACTAGTGATCTTAAACACTCTGGCTGTCCTTCAACAAGTCGTTCAACACAAAACATTTCTAATATGACAAATAATCTTTTTTTATTGTGTATTAGCTTATAGGACCAAGCCTACTGATTTCTAGCACTCTATTTGTTTCTTTAATTTCACCAGTATTCTGAAAACCACTGACAATTTCCTGTTAAAGAAAGGGACAAGAATAGCAATTCAATAAAATAGTTTTTACCTAGAAATAAAGGCCCATGAACCTATCTAAAAGCTCTTTGACTTTAACACAAATTATTATGAGTGAAGGAAACTATGTCCTTGGAGATCAATGTCCCATTGTCATTGCATCACAGTCTTGGTTGTTTGTTTGTTTCACCTGATTTACACAATGCATTATTGGACCAAAAAAAGGACATAAAGTATTTAAGAAATTATAAACAATTTTTGCTCAAAATTTTTACTGCTGAGTTAAACCCTAGGTAGTGGCCTCTGGCTGACCTTGTTCCTAACTTCCATGATGATTACATTCTGCTGAAGGGATGATGTTCCAAAGAGGGGAAAACACAAAATATGGTTTGTTGTATAAAAGTTTAAGTTCTAAACATTTGAGAAAGTATAAAATTATGCCATAGATATTTAGTACTTGAATTTGTCTGTGATGTTGATGAATTTTCATCCATATAATTTATGAGGGTAGACCCCCCTCCCCCCAAAACACTGGAACCATTTTCTGGAGGCCAGGCCCCTTGTAGTACAGGCTTCAGATGCTTGGTGGGTATTCTAGGAACCTATCTGCATCAGTGTACAAACTGGTGGTGTTATGAGAGGCTGTGTTCAGCTTTAGTGGATTCTTTTGGAGACTCAATACATTTTCCCATTTCATGATGGGTGATACAAAGGAAAAACATGTGACACAACATTGCACCTGCCTTCACTATGCTGAGTGTGTAGCAGTTTTTGACCAAAAAAATGGCATGACCCCAGTGCCCCATGCTCCCTATTCAACCAATCTCACCTGAGGGACTCTTTTGTTCGTTTGTTTTCCTTGATGAAAAAAAGTGCACAAAGGGAAATGTTTTGCTGATGTGGAAGGGGTGAAACAAACAAACAAAAAACAACAGAAGCACTAAAAGGCATAGAAATAGAAGTTGATGAGCTCAAAAATTGTTTTGAGCAGTGGAAAAAACATCTTGATAGATGTAGTGGATCAAATGAAGAGTACTTTGAAGGTGACTGAAGTATAAACATGGAGGAATAAATACACAATTTTTTATATATAAATTCCTATTTGTGGGGGGGGGGTTCCCTTTCATATGTCCCTGTGAGATTAAGTTGTAAAACCAGGTAACAGCTCCAACAAAAGGAAGTATAAATTGAGAAATAATATGGAATTTATTGCATATAAGTAGGTATATACTAGGAACAGAGTCACTTGGAAATGACAATGACTCCACAGCTGTCAGATGAAGAGCTGAATAGAGAATTTGAAGTTCTGCTCAAGAAATTCTTCTCATCAGCTCATCAGAGTAGAGCAAACCCACCCTAGTATGTCCAATTTGCTTTCCTTCATTACTAAAAATGGGAGAGAAATGCCACCATGAAAAGTTTATGTCCTTTAGATTTCCTTTCACTGCACAAATCTCAAAATCTGGCCCAAACCTACCATGAGAGTCAATAGTCAGAAAACCATACTTTCTACCATCAATTTTATAAAATGGGCTATTTTTTCATGATGTTCTAAAATCCAAAGTAAACCCAAAAACATAGTTCCTATACAATAAACAGAATGAGGTCAACTTCCCATTGTTGTTCTTCTCTGTGGTGTTTAAATTGGAGGTGAGATTTTGGCAAAATTCTGATAGCACTATAGACAGAGACCCAGAAATAACCAGTTCTTGCCTTGGTCACCCATCCTCCCTGAGAAAATCTGGATTCAGAAAGTTTTGTGCAAAAATATAATAGAAGACTGGAAGTCAAAGTGAAACTTAGAATATAGCTGTGAAGACTATGCCCCAGTAAAATGACTTTTTGTAGAAGCTAAATTGGACAACACAGTTTAGGCTCAAAGACCCAATCGAAAACTCCTGCTTTCATCCCTTATTCCTCATTAGACATGGATTATAGCCCTACCTGTATTCAAGAAGGTAATGCATTTCTTCCTAATATGTAGTTCAGCAAATGGCCTGACCAGTTTTATTAACAAAAACATTTTTCTCTTGGTCAAATAAAGCTAGGAGAGGTCTGGGCTGAGATCAGACTGATTCAGAAAGATGAACAGAAATACCATCCCTCTTGGGGAAGCTGGGACAGCTCAGCAGGTTAAGCGCTCCCTTTGCTCCCTTTGCAGCCCCAGAGACCAGGGGTCAAATCCCAGCTCCGGCTCAGGCAGACACATATGCTGAACTGGGGTGTGCCCCAAGTTCAGCTCTTGCCAGGGTCTATGCGAGAGGCTCCTGGCCTAGTTCCTGCCCTGTGCAGCCCCACACCCACCTGTGGAGTGAAACTATATGAAAAATTAATGCTGTCAACTATGGAGACTGCTCTGGGCCCTCCCCCTTCTCTCTGTCTTTGTCTGTCTTTCTCTCTCAAAAAAAAAAAAAAAAGAAAGAAAAATAAACAATAAAAAGAAATATTTAAAGAAATATCCTCCTTCTTAATAAATAGCTCTTATTACAGCGAACAGTGGCTTTTATCAAGACATATTTATATTAATTCAACCAAAGTGTTATTGATCATCACTTATAGTCAAACTGTTACCACAAGTATTTTTTTTTCCTTCGGTGCTTATCCTACATGTAGCATGTTAATTAGCTAATTAAATATGATAAAATAGGATATTATATGAAAGATACTGGGGTGTGCTGGGGAGAATATGGCAATAAGTAAATACATAAGCATTCTCTTCAAAGGACTTACAATTTATTCAATGTGTGTCTCTATATGAATGCTAGAAAGAATGTGATAAACACAAAAAAGGCAATGAGAATTCAAGATGGGAATTCCTTTTGGACTGAAAACATCAGGGGAGGCATCAAGGAAGTAATTGGATATGAATAGGGTCTGAAAAGATTAGTAAATGTTCTAAAATAAATATTATATATTTTTCCCATAATGAGATTAGTATATACTCACAATATCAACAGTAGCTAGTTTGGGGTGGGAGAGGGTGGAATTTTAATGAAAGAAAAGAAATAAAAACAAATCACCCTTAGTCCTACCAGATCTCAGCTCTTTCGCCAAAGAGTAGTAAAAATGAGGTCATTTCTGAAGCAGGGACAGCAACACACCACGGCACAGAGGTGGGAAGGTGCAGAGATGAAAAAATGTCAACAGATCCAGTTTTGTTGGGACATAGAGGTTATGGGAGAATGGAAGTTCTTATAGACCTGACATAATCAGGCTTAAAAATCCTTACAGGGAACTCAAGTAGGTTATGATGCTGCCAGAGACAGAAGTGGATGGAACCCTCCTCGCTACTGTTCCAGGCCCCATTTTTCCTGGAGGGTTGGGTTTTTCTCAGTAGTGTAGCCATGCAGTACCCTTTTCTTTGTATTTATTAGTATCTTCTAGTTCCCTAAGTGGCTAAAAATTCTATTGAATCAGGTAGCTGGAACTTCTGATTCCCTCCCAGGGCCAATGATATCACAACGTATCAAATGGATTCCGGTGACCTTGACAAACACCAAATTACAGAAAGGACTATGGGAACCCTACACAGAGCTCACATATTAACCAGGAATCCATGAACTCCTCCACATCCAAGGGATACAGAAATTTGGATAGGAAAAAATATGCATCTTTATTTTCACTAATCTTTAACTGCAACATAGCATTTCCTTCTATTACAGACTAGAGCAGTATTATTGCGGTTAATTCAAAGTATTATTTTACCACCATTTCAAAATTTGTTATTAGATCCACCACTGGATCTTGCTATCAAATGTATAAGTAAAGCACACTTAAAGAAAATATTTGGTTAATGATTTCATTATAATTAGCCTCCTTTAGCATCCTATGTATTTTATATAATGCATTTAAATACATTATCCTGATAAAGGCCCACAAGCTTCAGACTGCCAAAGAGGTACATGGTACTAAAAAGTTAAGAACTTCTGGTCATATAGAATTAAGAAATTTGGCATAAAGGTAAGACTTAGCACCAACTCTGATAGATAGGAGTTTGTTCTGGAACAAGCGAAGTAGTCAAGAAAGTAACTGGGGTAAATGTTGAGAAAGGACAACAGCTGCTCTCTAAGAACATCCAAAAATGACACCATTTTTTAAGGTAACTGGTTGATGCAATCATTTTTTAAAATTGTGATAAAAATGCATAAAGGGAATCAATAGGAATATAAGATCTGGAGATATAGTGAGAAGTTAATTAAAGGTATCATCTTCTTAAGCATTTGATGCTCTCTGAGTCAAAGGTTTAATTCTGTCTTTATCTCAGTCCATCCCAGGCTTCACTTAGATTTGCCTGTGAAGTAACTAATACTTGTATTTGCTTCTTTCCAAGTGCTCTGAAAATATGTGAATTCCCTGGATGGGGAGGGACAGTGGGGATGGCAGGGTAAGGGTGGGGGGACAGCTGATGACTTGCAAGAGCTTTGACACTTATGGGCTCTGACCAAACATCATCCAGAGGAATTTCTCTCAACTTGTAATATCATGGTCATATGGACAAATTGGCTGAAATCCTAAATCCTCCATGAAGCCGGCAAAACCTTAATTAGAGCTGATTACCCAAATGTTTATTGCCAGATCAAGATAGATGTGAGAACTGTAACATCAGTAGCGGGGTGGGGGTAACCATGTACAACTAGTGTTTGTGTACAGCATAAGGGAACATAGTTCTTTTCTTCTGTATATGTCAATTTACAGATCTTTGGTCCTGCAGTTGAGTGGCATTGGGCACTTTTAATGTCCAGCATCAGCAGTGATTGAAGTACCAGCAGAACCAGTACTAAGAGGAGAAGTAAACATCTGTTGAGGTAGGGCTGTAGAGCCAAGGATGGTGGTCAATACTGTAGGAGAGATACTGCGACATCCTACCTCTGCCAACAGTAGCTCTGGAAAATGATCAGAACTTAATGTTGAGACATAAAAAACACTGGGGATTCTCAGAACTCAACAAGGAGAAACTATGGGATGGAGGGGTGGGAGGGACAATTGTGTTTGGTCAAGGAGATGGAAGCTTAGATAAAAATTTGGGTATCATCATAACTGTGTCCTCACTTTAACAATAGGTGGCCAAAGCCTGTGACTTTCCCATTAAATAGTCAATAGGGAATCAAATATTCAGATTTGGGCTCTGAGGGGCCTGTGTCAAAGAGTACAAAGAGAATACTAAATATTGTGTTTGCCTTAATATTGCCTATTCCCTGTCTCTCCACTTTTGGGGTAAAGTATCTAGCCTGCTATGTGGAACCATGGTGTAATATGGAACAATAAAATGGAAACAGTGCAGATTGTCTCTTCCCACATCATTCTCAAGAGATATAACTGAAGAAACTGGTGCAGAAGATGATGAAACTGTATAATGCAAGTTCTATGAAACCTACCTTCATACTACTAAAACACCTCTTCCTGGTTTGTCTAGGGGGAAATAAAGAGAAACACAAGACCAGAGCTAAAAGAAAGTACTTGTGGAGAGATAGAAAACAAAAGTTCCCTTAACTCTATATATAAATAAATAAATAATTTTAATGGAATCCAATATTTGGTTCTAAAAGCTTTCAATTGAAGTCAAAGCTTTGCAAAGATAACAAGGCAGAAAGGACTTGAAGTGAACTCTAAAAAGAGATTTATTTTACAGAGTAATAAGGGAAAATACAAGTTTAGGTGCATAGAAACCAAAATTAACTTCTTTATCCCTCTTAATAAAAGGTCCTCATTCTTAGTAATATCTACCTAGGTAAATATTCTTTCATGATAATTGACACTTAACACCCCCCAAAAAAACAAGACAGTGGTAAACAATAGGACAAGGACAGACTTGAAGCCCAGAATCAATCCTTCCATCTGAAGTCTCCTGTGTTTTATTAGAAACAGTGAGAATGTCATAGATTAAGGATCATGAGAAAGAAAACAATGTAAAATAATATATTATGCTCTTTAATAATTGACTATGCCTTTTCAAATCAAAGAAAGTTGAGGCCTCGATACTGAGAAAATAAATTTGAGGTCATTTCTTTTTCAAAAGAAATTCTTCCCGTATCCATCACCAAACAGCACTTCTTGAAAATTTAATTGAGTGATTTTTATGCCCAGGGAGCTGTGAATGATGATAACAAGGACAGTAAATAATAACTCAAGGTCCTTTGGAAATCTTAACTTCCAAGTAAATAGTGACACAATACTTCCAAGTTGAAAATAACAAATTTAAATTGTTTAGTACTTTCAATAAACATAACGTTTTGCTGGTACTACAAGTTAGGGAGAGAGCTGTGGACAAGAGAAGAGGCTTGTTCTTTATGTGTTTTTTTGTGTTGTTTTATTTTTTTTCCTTTTATTGCTCTAGGGCAAAAGAGAACTCTTTTTTTTTTTAATATTTATTTTATTTTTTTTTTACAGAGAGAGAGAGAGATACAGAGACAGAGAGAGAACTGAACTGGGGGAGCTCCCCAGTTCAGCACAGGGGTCCGCATGGGCCAGAGCCAGGATTTGATCCCCGGTCCCGGGCGCTGCAAAGTGAGCGCTCAACCCACTGAGCCATCCCAGCTTCCCCAAGAACTCTTTTTATTAGGGTCTTATCCATGATAGAGAGAAAGCCTATAACAGACAAGAGAGTGATACCCACCAAGTCGGCATTGGCTTCCCATCTGACTTGTCCAGGCCCCTGATTATCTCCAATTTAGGACCTCCATCCTGACCAAGATAAACCTCAGCTTATGACATAGACTTTCATGTTGGATAAAGATAAGGCTTTTAATTATAAGTTGCAGTGAAAACAAACAAACAAAACACTAGGAGTTCGGCAATCTTTGGTCTAATCTACACTCTACTAACAGTTGTGATCATCTGTGGTGACCAATTTCTCATCCAGCAAATAGAGAGGATGGACTAGATCAGAGAGAACTTGTTACAAGAACTAGATCAGAGAACTTGTTACAAGAACTAGATACAGAACTTGTTCTGTAAAGAGTCAAGTAATAAATATTTGGAGTTTTAAGGTCACACCATCTTTGCCCAATTACTTAACTATGTCATTGTATATAAGAGTAGCTACAGATATTACATAAAGTGTGGCTATGTTGTAGTAAAACTTTATTTACAAAAACATGTAGCAGGCTAGATTTGGCCCAAGGGCTACACATTGCCAAGCCCTGGACTAGTTAACCTCTTATATTCCTCCCAGCTCTGAAACTTATGAGTTTTTAATTCTAAAAATGAGTTAGTCAGAGTGACACCTATCAGATAGGTTTGAACTTTCCAAGAAGAACCTACAGATAAATTCAGGAAGACATCAGGGCAGCTAAGAATGTTTTGGTTATCTCTGGAGCCTATAAATTCATCCACATCTAGTCAGTGCAGTAAGGCAAGAAAAATAAATAAAAATTATAATGATTGAAAAGGAAGAATTAACACTGTCATTATTTGTAGCAGATAACAATTGTATATTCAAAGAGAAAATTATCATAATAAATAACACATAAGCTAGTAAGCTATTCATCTCAGATTTATTCCATTTTTCTTCTCTCCTGTACTGTATTAAACACACCAAATTTTGCAATCTCTTTTGCCCTCTGGCTTCTACATACATTCAGACAATGAAAGACATAGACTGAATATTAGTGAGCAGGGGGGAGAACAACTCAGGGTATTTCTCTTTCTCTGCTTTTTATGGTGTCTTAGATAACTAAATACTAGTTTTTTCTAGTTCCTGTTCTATAAGCTTTCTGTGGTTCCGTTTCTGCTGAATGATGCTGTTCTCTGAGATTCAATAATTCTAACTACTTTATTTCCCCAATCTAGAAGTAGGAGCATTTAACTGCTCTCTTGTAATCTGAGTTATTCCACTAACTCTCCTCTTTCATTTCTCAATTTCTCTATCACCTGTGTTATAGATTCTTTATATTAAGTTCTCTCAGCATAAAATACTTAGAACAGTTTCTGTTTTCCTGGCTGAAAAACAAGTTGCTATACACAAATTCAATATATAAAAATTAACTTTGCTTCTCTATAACAGCAACAAACAATTAAAAATAAAGCTTAAAAAATATATTTTCAATAGTGCCCAAAACATACAATACCTAAAAGCAAAACTAATGAAAGATATGCAAGTCTTCTACACAGAAAACAATAAAATACTATTAAGAGAGAAATTGGAAAAAAATCTAAATGAATTAGGGGAATAATTTTTTATAGAATATGCAAGCACTAACTATAAAAGCAAAAATTGATAAATTAGGCTATAATAAATTTAAAGGATACTAGACATAAAAATACATGATTAAGACAGGGAAGGGAAAGCTGGGATGGCTCAGCAGGTTAAGCGCTCGCTTTGAAGCCCCAGGAACCGAGGATTGAATCCCAGCCCCGGCCCATGCAGACCCACATGCTGAACTGGGGTGTGCCCCCAGTTCAGTTCTTGCTGGGACCTACGCGGGAGGCTCCCAGCCCAGTTCCTGCCCTGCGCAGCCCTGTGCCCACCTGTGGAGTGAAACTATATGGAAAACTAATGTCAACTATGGAGACTGCTCTGGGCCCTCCCCCTTCTCTCTGTCTCTCTCTGTCTCTGTTTCTCTCTGTCAAAAATCAATAAAATAAATCTTAAAAAAAAAAAAAAAAGACAGGGAGAAAAACAGAGCATAGAGTAGGAAGACATAGATATACTGATGTGTACCGTATATATGTCTATTAATATGTACGGTATATGTACATCAATGCATATGTGTATATCAGCATGTGTATTTTCTAAATCTGTTGATATATAAATAAGAAAAAGACAGACAAGGCAATATAAAAATGGACAAGACCCAAAATTCAAGAAGTAAAAATATTATAAAATACTTTTAAAGCAAATAGTAAACTGCTAATACTTAAAAGAAACACACTGCAGTATTTCTAAGGAAAAAAATTAATCTCTGAACAAAATTTTCAAATATAAGCAGAATACACACACACACACACTGCCCAGGGGCATTCCATATTAGTAAGTAAAAATATCCATATTAGGAAACTCAGGCAAAAATGTCTTTGTATTAATCATCAGAGAAAAATAGAATTACAGAAGAAAGGATTATAAAGGGGGAGAAAAGAAAAATCAATGAGAAACTAGAACATAAGGCTATCCAGAGAGTCCATGAAATACACACTGGGTGGCCTCATTATCGAAGAAAGAAATGCCAATTGAATAACATTACATGACACACTGATATGGCTTAAATTTAAAAGAATGACAATACCTAAGATTTGCAACTCTACAGAACAACAGAAATCTCAGGAACTGCTAGTGGGCATGTAAATCAATGCAACAAATCTGGAAAAATATTTGGCATTATTTACTAAAGATGACTGTATATCTGCCATATTTTCTAGCAATTCTGCTCCTTGATATACACACAATAGAAAACATACCTATGGACCTCAATGAAAAGACACTAGTTATGACAGCCAAAGACAAGGTACAACCCAATGTCCATCCAAAATAAAATGGATAAATAATGATATATTCCCATCATAGAGTACTACACAGCAGTGAAAATAAACAAAACTAACTATATAGAACCATGTGAATAAATCTCTCAAAATACGATGAAGAAAAAGAAGTCAGTTCTGGACCTGTTCAATTTGCCCCTCCAAGGCCACTGTCCATCCTTCTCCTCCCATCTCTGTGTCTAAAGGCCTGACCAGTACGAATTTCTCCAAATGGGCTGCTTGCCTTGTAGCTTTTGGTTGCATCCCACCAATAGGAGGCGGATGAGAGGCCAAGTGGAGAGAAGTTAGTATATTTCTCCCTTTGGACTCTGCCTGGCCGTAGTTGGTAGTGGCTACATTTCTCTGCTGAAGTCCACACCTGCTGTTGAACAGCTCTTCCCACCCAGCAGCAGGGAGCACAACATTTCAGCTGCTGGCCCCTGCAGGCCTGTGGGGAGTAAATGCTACCTACTTCGCTCTACTGTTAGCCCTGAGGTGCTGCACCATCCCTGCTTGATTTCCTTTCATCTTGTACACTACTTGTATAAAGTCTCTTCATGAAACCCTTATAAATCCTCCTTTTGAATATGCCATTTGTTTCCTGCCTGGAACTTAATTCATACAAATCTAGACCCAAATATTTATAAATTACATTTACATAAAGTTAAAAAAATATTATAGGTCAAACTCAACTACAGATCGAGGGAACACATACATAGGTGGGAAAATTACAGAATAAAGGAAAGAAGGAATTACCATAAAAGTCAGGCCAGTGGTTAATTTGTGGCAGGGAGATGTGAATGGGAAAGAACACAGAAGGGGATTGATTCTAGGATGCAAGCAATGTTCTATTAACTTACCTGGGGGATAGTTAAATACTCTTTAGCCTTAAAATTATTTATTAAGCTTTATGTATTTTTACCATGTTTGACATTGTTCACAAAAACAGCTCAAAAAATTAATTAAGGTGAAATTTTATTATTTGATTGCTACATCCCATTAAACTCACCTCTGTTTTAACAACATGGGTGTCAAGTGCATAATTTAATCAGCCTCACACAGTTTGGAGAGAAAAGTAGGAGTATTGAGAACTATTTCCTCTAATTGTACTGAGATTTAACCAGGAATATCAATTTGCAAGCCTCCAGTTGATTTTGTTGGCCTAGAGGAGAATAGAACAAACAGAAAGAACACAGAGAAAGAGCAAGAATTCTTGAACAAGAAGGGCACAGTGATAATGAAAAGAAAGAGATCAAAAAAATTTTCAGAGATACACAGAATCGAGTTATTTTTAGTATTACAGAAATACATGAATACAAAAAGAAATCACAAGAAAGGTACCTACATCTGGGCTTGGGTTATTAACATGGAAACAAAATCATTTGATATGTTCTTTTAGTTATTAAAGTCTAGATAATCCTCATGATATTGTAATAATAATAGGTAAGTAGAAAATTCAAAATGTTTACTTGCCCAGACCCACAAAAGAAACATCTAAGTCTAAACAAAGAAAAGTGAACAGAATGTGGTCTTATGTTAAGTGTGCTGTCTAGCAGGCAAGCTTAGCCCTTACCCCAATTAAAAGGAAAATGCAAAATATTTGGAAAATAAACATAGGTCATGAGATGAATGCAGACTATTTCAGTGTTGCTGCGCTAATGGTTTGTTAAATAGTGGTATAATCTATTATGTGGAAGGACTACAGACTCTAATCTAGTCCTACAGTTGCATGTATTCAATTCATACAGATTAAATAAATTTCTTGTGTAGTGACATTCCAAATGCCATTATACATAGCCGAATGAACGAAGACACAGACACTGTCTCTTGGAGAGTCTCAAAAATTACCCATTAGCACAAAAACTTATAATGTTTTACAATATCTAAATATGGTTAGGATTTGAAAAGCTTCTCTGTCTTGCAGACAAGACATTTCTTGCAGACAAGCATAGAACACATTTCATTGGATGGAGGACAGTGTAGATTTAGCTGATTTGGAAGGTAGTCTTCTGTATTGCTTGGTGGGTTTAGTTAGGGTGATTTGAGTCCTATGGTCATAGCACCTATATTGGAATGAAGTCTGCTATAAAATCAACCTCTCTAGATTTTTTCCCCCACTAATCCAGGATATTTTGGGAAATGACATTTTTCACATGTAAATATTTGGTCATATTTTTGATACTTCCAAGAAAACTTAAATAAATATAAGATTTTAAAATTCTACATAGCAATTTAAAGTCCACCTGAAATTCCAGTTTTTTTTCATTGCCACTTGCATTTTTCCATTTTTTCATTTTATTTTAAGTTGCATTTGTTTTTGGAATACATAATATGTTTACATGGCATAAAACTCAATACACAGCATGTATCCTGTGTCAAATCTCCCCTTACCCCATGCCTCTCCCTAGGCAACCAGTTCCCAATCCATGAGCAGTCAGTGGAACTAAGAGCAGCCACCTCAGAAATCTAGATATCAGCCTCTCCCTCCCCACTGCTGGAAGAAACTCACTTGCCTCTCCACAAAAACCCTTACAAACAAACCACACCAGAGAGGCCCTTTAAGTTCCTGGGGGTGTTAGGAGATACACAATTTCATGAAAGCAATGTATGAACTGACCAGCTCGAAAGAGGTCAGTGGTTCACCATGGTCATCGCTGGCTGGCTTACATAGATAGCATCATACAGAGATCAGAGTCTTTCCCAATTCTTGAACCCGACTTAGGAGGGTTTTTCCATCAGCAAAGGAGTTGGCTCTACTGCTCCCTGTGTTGTTCCTTTAGCAAGTATTAGTCTCCAATACACCACTGTTGATTGAGAACAATTTACAGATATTACTCAAGGTTCCAAAAAATCAATGTTTGTCATTATGTTTCCCATGTGTGTGTGTGTGTGTGTGTGTGTGTGTGTGTGTGTGTGTGTGTGTGTGTGTATCCATGTTTGAAATTTTAGCTACCTCATGTGATACAAAGTAACAATTTTGTGATGGAACATAAAGTCCATTTTGCATAACAACGTTAAACAATGTTCTGGTACCATGGAACTTAGCTTACTTCAAGAAGAAAGAGAAGGGTGATGGATTGAAATGTCAATAAATTTGATTGAATTTTCAATGTTTGTCAGTTGTTACTAAAGAATAGTTCTCGAACCTTAAGATGCAAAGAAGATAATCTGGAGATCTAAAAGGATATGCACCAAGGAGGAGTACGTAATTATTTCCTCTGAACTGAAAAAGGAGGATTGAGGACATATTTTGCATTCTTCTTGCCCATCTGCATTTTTCCCTGCATAAGTGTTTAACACTTCTGTAATAGGAAGAAATTATAAGGTATTAAACTAGACAAGAAGCTATTGTTTCCATTTACAGATAGTAAAACTGAAGCAGTGGTGGCCTAAGTGATTTAGCCACTGTACCTCAGAGATTCAGTAGGAAAATGGAATTTCAAATGGGGTCCCTCCAGGACCTAGTCTATTTTGTAGCCCACTGACTCTGCTGTCTTCTTTTATAAGAGTGCTGTCTCTTGAAAACATCTCTCAAAGACACCTCTGAGGTTAATGCCTTAGAAAAACCTATCAAATATAATGAATTTGATAGAGACCATTTCACAGTACTTTTACCAATCTATTTTTCTTGGTGCATGCTCTCAAAAATGTCTAGCTTTTCCCAATGACACTGTTCACACTCATTCTAGTTTTTAACAGCATAGGCAAAGATTTAAGCTGATGGTCTATGAAGTGAAAAGAAAATGACAGTAGAATTCAATTTTCCAGGGTAGAGAGAGAATATGCAATACATTTCCATATTAGGAACCATCAGTATGACATTACCCTATAACTACTGTGGCAGCTAAAGGGGACAGTACTAGCAGCTTCATGAGATCCTTGGAGAAAGCTATAGCTTCCTCCACTCCCATCCCACCCCAACTTATTCCTGGATTATTCTTTGTAGCTATCAAGGTTGCCAATACAAGTGGCTCCAGAGCCCTCAAGTGTACATTTTATGGTGAAGAAAAAATAGGAAAGGTGGAATTGGAATTTCTAAAGAACAGAGGACTCCAGTGACATATAAATAGTCTAATCCCCATCTAGACAAGACATAAAGAAGTCAAACCTCTGAATTCCTTAACAAATGGTGGGCTCTGCTTCTTAAGGATTTTAATTTCCACAAAGTAAAGCCATTTGTCCAGTTTACCCAGGACTTTTTTTAGGACAAAAGAATGAGAGTAGAACTGAGGGTCCCTCTCAAGGAGAATACAGGAAGGAGGTTCTGTAAGTGCTGAATGATTCACTGCTTGCTGCTCTCTCACCACCTTTCATAAGAGCTACTGTCTCCTCTCAAATGTAGTTATTCTATTATACCTCCTCCAGGTGATTTCCCATGAGAAACAAGTTATTTCTACTCCATGTAGCAACTGTCATGACCCTGAATCCAAAGAACTGGAGTAAAATGGATTGAACTGGGCTAGGCAGGCACAAATTTTAACCTGCTGGGCTACCCAGGGCTAAGACTTAGGTCCTAAGGGGATTATCAACAGGCTATTTCAGACGTGATGAGTCAAAGAATGGTTGATCTGGATCCCATGCCTCAAGGAAGACATGCAAGTCAAACCAGGGAGTCTAATATGCAACTGGGTCCAAGAACAACATACAGGCCTAATTGGAATAGAGCTAAGATTCAGAAGGAAAAGAATGAAGCAAGTACTACAATTTGTAAGATTGTCCTCTATATCTCTACCTCAAAAGCCAATAGGAATTGTCAGATCCATTTTATACGCAAAATGAAAATGCAACTCATTACCTGGAATTCTACTTTATCGCTCCTTAACTTGCATATCAGTCAGACTTAGTTGTAAGGAACAGAAGTTGACAATGGCAGACACAACAAAAATATATACAATAATCCATATAAATGCTGGTTGAGAGACCTAGAGAACAAGGCCCAAGGACAACCTTGGGCACATATCAAAAAGCATGGTGTAGTTGGCTTGTTAAAGAACAATCACCATTGTGAAAACCTCACCAATAGAGGGAATCATTGTGTTCAAAACCACCACTGCACCAGCAAGCAGGAGGCGACGCCTAGGCCTGTTTGTGCATATAGCCTCCTCACGTAACATAGTCTCTCGTGGGTATATCTAATGGCGGAATCCTAGGACACATGCTCCATTTTAGCTGCAAGAGAGGCTATAAACTTGAGGTTTTTGAGTCCTACACTGAGTTTGTAGGACTCAAAAATGGAAATTTCTCTAAATATAGGAAAAAAACTATTCAGAAAATAATGGACAATTTTTGAGAGGGGTGCCAAGTTAATTCAATGAGGAAGAATATTCTTTTTAGCAAATGGTACTGAACAATTGAATATCCACATGCAAAAGAAGGAATTTGAAACCCTTCCTTACACTGCATACAAAAATTTACTTCAAATACATCACAGTTCTAAAGGTAAGAAGTAAAAGTATAAAAAACTCTTAGAAAACATAGAAGTAGATCTTTGGAACCTGGGGTTCCGCAAAGCCTCCTTGGAGAGGGTACCACAAGCATATATGACCAAAATAAAACAAAACGCAACTGCTTCAAATGAAAAAATTTTGTCCTATAAATGATATCATCAAGAAAGTGAAAGATGACACAAAGAGGAAAATATATTTGCAAATTATATATACATGATTGCTTCTTCTTTGCATCATTGGTGAGGGAGGGATCCCAACCCTAGAGTTATGAGGATGGTCAAATATACAATCCCCGAAACAAAGCAGATGAGATTGACAGCGATGTATCACTCACGTACACTCACAGCTCAGTGGAGGAGTTCACCGTGTCATATA